>JAUCNL010090914.1:0-17736 GCA_032353615.1 Micropsitta geelvinkiana | reverse complement strand
GAAAGGCAAAAAAGAACAAAAGGTCTCTGTCGCCATGGCTATGGCAGTTGCCTCTTTCATCAAGGCCTATGAGGAGAACTTTCATTCTCAGGATTTCAGGCTCTGCTTCTCCAAGGGCTGTGCTCAGGGCCTGGCCTTTCTGCTTCATCAAACAAACCAAGGGTGTTCTCACCATCAGACACCTGCATTTTGTCTTTGCCTGCCTGTAATCACAGCCTCCAGTTACTTGCTTTAACGAGCCCCTGGGGAGGCTTTGTCAGCAACAGCCCTCAGTGGGGCCCATTAATGCTGAGGGGACCTGGGGCTTTGTTTCTGACTCGGACTTCCTGAGAGGTTTATTCTGTTTCCTCTCAGTACTCGAGGTTCATGGACTCAGCCCAAGTACACCATGGGGCTCATTGAAACCTTTGGGTTTTGTCAAGCCTTGCAGATTGCACAGCACATTGGAGGTTTCCGAGTGCAGGAAGATTACAAAGAGCATCTGATAAAAGTTATTTGAAAGGGTTTATTTTATCACGTTTTAGTTTAGAAATTTCTGTTCCATTGCCACTGATCCCAGGTGTCTCTTCCAGAGGCCTGCACAGGCAGGAGAAGCAGCCCTTAATGTCCAGCACTGCACTGGGCATCTCGCTCCTCACCTTCCCACCCAACATTGCTCTCATCGTCCACTTGGGACTTGCATCACTTCTCACATCCGACTTCTCCACTGAAGCTGGCGGCTGGATGGTGCAGCTCCTGTGCACCAACTCTTAGCCTGGCTGCCTTAGAGACCTGCCTGTGCACGGGCACAGCAGGATTGTTCCTCTGGGCAAGCAAAGCAAAGGGAAGCACCACAAAGTGTCATACACAGAAAAGTACACTTGGGCACCACATGCCTGGTACAAGCAGCGCCTCGTGGGGTCCCGTTCCTACACAGGGATAATCTCATGAGGAATGTTGTAGAGACACAGGTAGATACAAAGAGGTAGCTGAGAACATGGTTAAAGAGTTGCCCAAGTAGACAGTTAGATGTCCAAGTAGACAGAGGCAAATGCTCTCTGCTTGATTTGCCTTTATAGTGTTTTGTAAATGTTCGCCAGTCAAAGCCCTCAGACTTTGAACTACGTGTTTGTTTCTCTGAAACCCCATCAATAGCTTTGGGAAGAGAGGAAATGGGGACCCTTTAGGGTAGAGAAGACCATTTAATATGAGAAACACTTCTGTGGTAAGCATCTTATAAGGATAAAAGGACCTGCTTTAACTTCTTTTTGTTGTTCCTGAATTAACAATAGCTCCTTAAAAGATCAATTACTTCTACCATAGAAGAAGAGATGACTTTGATTTCTGTGTCCGACAAAAAGAACTAACGTGAACATGCAGAAAACTGATGTGAAGAGCCATGTTTTGTCATTATGGGGTACCATGTCTGACTTACGGAGCTCCCCCTGTACGTGCTCTAGTAGAAGGTGTCCCAACCCTTGACAGGGGGTTGGAACTGGATGCCCTGGTATTGGTTGGAATAGGGCTACTTCCTATTTCACATTATTCTGCATATGCTCATTAGCATCTTTCCTCTTCTCAAAGATCTTCACCAATTTAAGATTTCCTTACAAACAAGTCTGATCCTAGCCCCTGAGACACATCTTGGAACCCCTCCCAGCATTTTTTGGCATCACAGATCAATAATTGAAGACAGACTGACTCCAGGGATCAGTAGACAAGCAGTGAGAATGCTGAAAACCTAGAGCTGCTTTGCAAAGTTTACAGTGATTAGTAATTTGTAGAGTGGGTGCTGGTGATTAGGCAAGTCATCTTGTACCTGAATGGTTGAAGGGCATAAGGACCCTCTGTAGAGGCACATCTGTGTGCTCCGATTGGGCTGGGACATGACATGCGTATGGAAAAGTTATTTGTTCTTGTAATTCTGTACTTTGCATCCTAGCCTCTTGCCTTGGTCTTCATGGGTCAGTTTGACTGTTTTGTGACGCAGGCTTGGGGCTCACCTGTGGGCTTTTGCTGGGTGATGCCAAGGCAGCGTTGGATGAGGCCATAAAAGGATGGAGCAAGCTGGGCAGCCACTGCAGCACCAGCTCTGGAAGATCAGTGTGTGAGCCCCAGCCAGCAATTCCCACTCACCGGCCAGGTGTGAGCTGAGTTTCCCATGCTCAGCCAGTCTCTGCCTGGCGCCTGTAGCAGCCACGGCTCCTTCCCAGGGCTGGATCCAGCTCGCTGCAGTGATGCTGGTACTGGGGCAGTGATGGAGGTCTCTGTCCTCCTGGCATTGATGCTAATCAATGTGGCTTCTCCCATGGCTTCACACCACCTGGAGCAATGCCCCAACTACCCATCCTCTCGGTGGCCATCCCCATCGCAGCTCAGTCACCTGCAGGGTGGGCAGGGGCTGCATTAACCCCTACCCACTTCCCGCTGTGCAAATGAGTGCAGGCAGAGAGAGGTGCTGTGGAGAGAACACCCAGACATTTTAATGAAGGAGACAAGAAACTGGGATGTGGGAGAGGGCTGGGGCAGGTCCTTGACCATCAATGGTGCCTTCTTTGTGGGGGTGACCTTGACCGTGAGCGGTGATCACCATGTGACCTTGTCCTGGAATAATAGTCCCGGCTCTTCCTTCTGCTGCTTCTTGGATACCGTATGGTATCCAAGGTATGCGAACTCCTAAAGTAAAATGAAGTGCGACAGTGAGGCTTGGATCTTAAAAAACCCACAACACACACACCCCAATGGAAGTCAATTCAAAACAGTCATTCTCCCTAAGATTTTTCCTCCCAAATTTGGTTTGTTTTTTTTTCTCTTTTAGCTGCTAACATAATGCTACTGCAAATTGAAGAGCTAACCATAGCCTCCAGTAGTACTACTCATGCCATTATGTAGGTTTAAATTATAGGTTTAAACTAAAAATAATGTTTATGACTTTAAACTAACATAGTAAAATACAGCAAACTGTTCTTACTGACACGTGGGGAATAAGGAATGTCCAGCTGATGGGGGAAGGAACAGCAAGGCAAAGGAATGATAACAACTAAGGAGGCAGTAAGTAAGACCAAGGATGCAGACCTTCGGGATAACAGAGACCGGAACAGGATAAAAGCAAGGACGTACCACTGCTAACTCAGCACTAGGACCTTGCGAGCATGCGCCAGCAAAAATGTCACTCAGTAAACACAGTGAGGAAGACTATCGGTGACCATCAGAGACCCCCACTCAGCAAGAAAGCGCATGTGTCATTCAAACACAGGCATTATAATTAGTTTCTGGGAATCTCGTGAATATGTTGAATATATGTATGAATATGGTTGTCTGGACATTGTATTTGGATGGAGGTCAGGACCAGTGCCTCCAAAGGGAGGATTCTGAAGAAATCCCCATTGGGTTGCATTTTGCAACATGGAAAACAAATTGGTGGACCCCCAGGTGGCTCAGTCACTCAGGAGACTTAGATAAAGTATTGTAATCGATGGTGGCCATTGTAATGGGGCGAAGTGGCCTGTGAACGGTACCATTCATTATAATTGACTGATTGATGCTGGTTTGCCAAAGGGAGCCCAAGTGGGATGAGTTATGGTATATTGATTTATTCTTTGACTTGCAGAATAATTTGGACTTGTGAAAGGGGTGCATGCGTGTATCTAAAGATCCCATGGTATTAGCACTGGAATAGGGTAGTAACAATCTGCTCAAGAGTTGATGTTCTGCGTGTAGTATTGGCAAGTGGTGTGTTAGATGCAGGTAGGAAAAAAAGAGGATGTGGAATTATTCGTTGGACCACAAATTAACACAAGGAACAAGCGGGGTGGTGGTGGTGGGGCAGATCTGGATGCAGATGGGGGGAGAGCTCTAGCCCCATCATGAGGTGAGCAACGAAAGGTGCTCCCCGAGGTCTACAAGCTCCCTTACACCAGGGAGCAGGAGTGGAGGCACTGGTGACTATCAAGGTGTCGTTTTCTGTGTCCGATTTATGAGCCTGGAAAGAGTTAGCTGGGCCCTATAGGGAAGATCCTGAAAAAGTAACTGAAGTGATGGAGACGATTATGAGAACACAAGATCCAGACTGGAATGATTTACAAGCAGCACTGGATACTTTGGTAACATACGATGACACAGTATAGTGCTGGCAAAAGCAAGGGAGGAGGCAGAAAAGATCCATACGCAGGGGGCACAGGGCAGTGTCAGTGGACGACCACTTTCCCTCCACAGACCCTACATGGGATCCAAGTCTTCTGCCCGAGCAGGATCTATTAACCAAATATCAGCGGTTGGTTTCGTTTGGAAGAAAACATAAGTATACAGGTAAGGACCCTGAAAAAGGTGCAGCACAGGTACCTTTTATTTTCATAGGTCAATCAGACCCAGATATTAAATGCAAGCTGCAAAAACTGGGAGGGACAGACTCTCGGTGACTCAAGAAATCCCTGGAAACAGCCTGGAGAGCATACAGTAACAGAGAAGATGAACGGGAGAAGGAAGTAATAGGGAGAAAAGAAGTATTGTTGGCTGTTGCTCTCACCCAGGAAAGCAGGAAAGGGGGGAGCGGGCGGGGAGGAAAGGGTCAGAAAGAAGGATTACGTGGAAGGGCTTGTGAACAGACTGCATGGGTTGCACTTAGAGAATGATGAGAGTGCAATCTGTAAAGAGAGGGAGCACTGGAAGAGAGAATGCCCTCAGAGTCACAATAAACACCGGAGATTTAGTGGAATGTCAGGGCCTGCCCTGACACACTTTAGATGAAGATTGAGGAGGAGCGGGGGAAGGTTCGAAACCCTCCCCAGCAGAGCCCCTGGTTACAGTTAGGTTGGGGAACGATAAAGGAACATTTCTTGTAGAAACAGAAGCTACTTATTCTGCTACAGATTCTTGGAAAGTGCAAGCGATCTATACAGAAGCTTCTATCTAGAAAAGCTATCTATAACAAATGTATACCAAAACGAAGGACCAAAATGACACAGAAACAGGCTCTTCTCTCCCCAGCTGAGAGAAAGCAGCTTGGCTGTTTGAGATGACGAAGTGGAAAAAATTCAGAATTGTCATAAAAGGACAGCACTGATTTTTCCAATAACTGCCTCAAGCAGTATCAACTGTGTTGATAAAACAAGAACGTTGGATGCCGATTTCTACTGAAAAACCCATTTCTTCAGCCCTACTCAGCCAGTAATCCAAAGCTTTCCACCCGATTCTATAATTGTATTTAATTTATGCAGGTACTTACGGTTTTCTCCAAAAGCATCCCTTTTTCAGCCTTCTTTTTAATCATGTACCAGAGTTCTAGTTGAAATAATCTTACTGCAAGCACGCGTCCCCTTTGTTACAGCCATTTAAAAATCAGTTACCAATTGTATTCCCCGCAACTCTGTGCACACTTATTTGATTATCGATCAACTGTTGTGTAAGTCGTACGTTACAGCCTAGGTTACAAGTAGTTATATATTGAATTTCTATAGCATACTTACAGCTCAGAGCTTGCTCTGGCACCTGGTGAGTGGATGGCACTGTCTGTCCTCAGAGGACCTTTTGGAGAGGGGAGAAGAAAAAGAAACAAAGCCCATTCGGCTTACCTGAAGGTAATGTTTCAACAGAAATTCTAAAGCTATCATTACTTACCAGTTGTGGGTACGGATTGTCCTTGGGAGCCCAGAAGACTTGGTAGCGCTAGTTGTCTGCGTACAGGAACCCGGCAGCCCTTGTGAGTAAATGCAAACAGCTGGAAAATGAGCTCTACTGAAATACTGGAGGCACTGCATATGTGGAAATAAAACTGACCTTCTCTTCCAGGAAGCGGCTGACTGACAGAGAGGAAGATGGAGGCAGTTCAGCGGCAGTCACCACAGCAGCAGGAGGGATAACAGTCGTGAGTGGCGGTGGAGGTGGTGGCGGCTGCTGCTGCTGAATCTGCTTACGGAGCCTTTTTGTGTAGCCAGCTCCATTTTGGAAGTTGTTCACAGCCTGGATGCAGAGGAACATTTTATAAAGGTGTTTATCTGAAGCTCCAGCAGATACACCAACAAAAGCCTCCACAGAGTAAAATCACTTGTGTGTTCCTGGAAATGCTATCAATCCTAACAGCATTCAACCACAGCTATGTAAACACACCACATTAAACACTGATGTCAATGCCTTAACTCAGGGTATCTGTATTTAAAAGACTTCAGTGTTAACACCAAATTTGAAAGTGAGGTGACTGTGTTAAACAGAAGCGTGACCTGAATTTGCCAGAGTGTCTCTAAAGAGCTGCCAGAGATACTGTGTTTGAAAAGTAAATTTAGCCTTATTCAATTTAGCCTTGCTTAAGGCTACACTAATATCACAGTAATGTTGTCTTCTCTCTCAGCTCCTTACAAGCTCTTTATACAATTTATGTAAAAGTCATCACACTACCTGGCGTAGGCTCTGGTTGGCAATTAAAGCATCAGGAGAAACATCTGTCTGATGACACGCTGGGCACTCATGTTCCTCAGACTCCAGTAATGCCGTTCTGATACCTGTGCAGAATTAGTATAATCACAATACAGTGGGTTTCAGCCAAACTAAGGAAAGTTGTTGGGTTCTAATCAAAACACGTATATGATTAATGGGTGAATGTGGTCTTGAGTGTACAGCATGAAGCTGCAAACGTTCAAGAGTGTAAAAAGTTTCTAGTATGCAGCAAAGTTACACAGTTTTGACATTTCACTGTTGCAGTATTTGAAGATGGAGCGTAGGCTGTGTCTTCATGATTCAACTCATCCTTTCTCCACTCTCCACTACAGCAAGAACTCATTGACCCCGAAGTTAATGAACAAAGCACATCTCAAAGAAAAGCACTGGTAGGTCCGAGTTCTGAAGGTTTGAACCAGCTCTCCCATGGAGAAGAATGTGGATTAAATGCCTAACTATCCGTTTGTTGCAGACCACAGTCAGTCACCAGAGATGGCTGTATAATTTTGTAGGAGAGAAAGGGCTGCGGACATCTAATACTGTAGTCACCTGCACAGGTAGGCACTCCTCTGCATGTAAAGGGGATGTAACTGGGTCCGGAGAAAGAGAAACGAGTTTTCCACCTTTTTATAAAATTTCTTTTACTTTAGAGGAGACGAGTCCTTTCCTGGTCAGGGTACGCTTAGGTTTTAATTAGAACAGGTAACAAAGTAGTTTTGTTATCTGCTAGTTTTGCTTTCAGAAGATCAGATGCGAAGTTTTGCATTAACAACATGGGAATAACACTTACATTCGTCACAATAACTGCTTCCACAGCAGGGAAGAATAGATGCATCAGTCATTATATCTTTACAAATGAGACACAACAGCTCATCCGGAATAGGGCCATCAGAAGAGGAGGAGGATGGCTCCTCCGGTAAACATGGAGGCCTTTCCCTCTTTCCTCTAGCATAAGCTTCCCTGGAGGGCATGTGGGGAAGGAAAAAGAACAAATTTAAAGACGGGTAAAGGAATACTTTTCCAAGCTTTGTGTTTTATCAAAAGAAGATGATAGATAGAATTCTTCTCACTCCACATTAGCCTTCTGAACTGTAGGCGCTGAGCTGAAACTACTTTTCTACAGCCATAACACATTAAAATAAAAACTCGGAGGGGGAGGAAATCTCAATCCAACAGCTATTGGTTAAATCTTTGTAAGAAGCATTTGAGACATAAACCAGAAGCAAAATGAGCTCTCAAAGAGAATGACTCCCCTGTAAACGCTACTGAAATGTTTTGCAGAAATGCAGGTCCTTGGTGCACCACAACTTGAACCAGCTTCCAGAGGCACGACAAGTATGAATGACCACCCTCTTTTCATATGAGCACGTATCACAGATTTTAAGGTTAAAATGCAATGACCGCGCTTCCTCTCCCACAATTACAGATGCAGTCCAACTTGGTTGCATGTCCACTCAGATGTTTACCCATGCTTTCTCTCATTCGCTGTTTGGTCAGTCCAATTAATTCCATACTTACGCATTAATAATCGGTATTGCGTATTTTCCAGTGCTTGTCAGCATTGCACCCTTTGTGTTGGGATCTTTCACCTCGATCATGAAACTCCTTGGAATTCCTGTGCTCCTTTTCAGTCTGGGAACAGACTCAACATTTTTGTCCTGTTAAGAAAAGAAATGCAGACATACCTCAACTGAAGACCTACACTTAAAATGACAGTTCAGTGATGACTGTAAGAAGCAAAAGCCTTTAAATCCTCTCCCTTTACCCAGCACGAAGGTTGTTCAACTGAAATATTTCTTTTCTTAAATGAACATGGCCAGGATGCTCCTAAGGCAGCTATTGTTCCTAAGTCAGCTTCTCAGGGAAGTGGTGGAATCACTGTCCCTGAAGTGTTCGAAAATACACGTAGGTGACACGGTTAGTGATGGATTTGGCAGTCCTGAAGCATCAGTTGGACTTGACGCATCTCTTCCAACCTAGCTGGTTCTGTGACTCTGCGAAAGGCTTAAGCAGAGTTTTGATCCGAGTCGACATTCTTTGGCTTTGGTTTCTTAAGGGTGAAAGATCCCTTACCTCATGATCCACTGGGAGAAGAGATACAAACCTGCTCCTCCCCCAAAGCACAATTCAGAGGGAAAGCTTAAGTCGGGGCTCTGGATCAGCCACTGGAGAAACATCTGTTCACCAGCTATAGATGAAGGTTGAATTCATACCTCATGCGTACCCATTCGGTGACTGATCTTAAAGGGCACGAATACTCGATGATTATTCCTGTATTTGTTACTTGACTGCCGAGGTCAGAAATTAAACGAGGTCAGAAATTAAACGAGGTCAGAAATTAAACAAGGTCAGAAATTAAACGAGGTCAGAAATTAAACGAGGTCAGAAAGTAACACCGGAAGTCCCCAGAATCTTACCCCATTCCTTGGGCAGTCCTTTCTATAGTGGCCAGGTTTTCCACAGCGAAAGCAAATGCATGATGGTGGAGGCGGACCCAAGGGTTTCTTCATGTGACTAGAAAGGTTTCAGGAAGAAAAAGGTATGCACGTGTCTCTCTTGTTCAAACAAACATCTACACAACTTTTCCATAATCATCAAAGAACCGATCTGACATTATCAACACTTACTTGACTGGATCGTATTCACGGCAAGACTGTATCATCATGGCTTTTATTTTATCTTCTTCAGAAGCATTGGCTTCAGCCAGGTTGGCAGTCTGTTTAACACGGAATTATTTGACACACACATTAGAAACACATGCAAGCTCACCCAGCCAAAGACAACACCCCTTGCTCAATCCTGTAAAGAGCACCACACTGCTAGCTGATGTTGCCTGAAAACTGATGCTTCTATAAAACACAGTTGTCCTGAGAGTCCTCCGGGGAGACTTTGTGCTTGTACATGTGTGCTTATGTGCCTGCTAGCCTACTTGAAGAGAGCATTCTTGGGCACTCAAAACCTTAGGCTTGACAGAGACTTGTGTAACCGATCCACTTTTCTTCCAAGTGGAATGAAGTGATGAGTAACAGAAATGACACTAGCAGTGGTTTTCACCTGGTTCTGAAGCTCCAGCCCAGTTGAAGGAGAGGATAGCTACTGGGCATTTAATTGAGAAAGATTCCTGCAAGTTACGTTATTTACATTTTGCAGCATTACAAAGAACACACAATGTTAGTGTCAGGGCTGTAGTTTTAGCTTGCTGACATTCAGCATCAGACACAGAAGCACTGAAAGGAATCTTCCTGATCCCTCAGCAAGACACAAGGCTCTTTTCAGTAGAAATATGACCATCGTGTCCTGTAGGCAATCCAAACGGCATTTCCCCCCCTACTAACTTCTTCCTACTAAGGGGTTTAACTACAGTGAGCACAACCTGCAGGCTTTTCCAGGGGACTGTGTCCTTTTAATGTACATATTGTAATGCCACCCATGTGCAGAACTAGATCTTGAAGCCAGATGAATTTTCTTATGTTCTTATTACACACTGGCCCATATACAAGAAAGGTCTAAGGGAGTGACTGTAAATGATTTGGTCCTTCAACCACCCACCTGTCAGATCAACCACGTATGTCTTCAGTCCTACATGCATTCGTTCACAACAGCAATTTACCAGTTTCTGGATTTTATTAAATGTTTTTTTCATATACACAGTTTTTTCTTATCAGTTATATGATCCAGGTGGACATCCATGAAATCGTTTCCATTAACGTTTACAGGAAACTTTGCAGACATTTGACTAATTTGTTTGAACCCAAACAGTTTACAAAACATATCCAAACCCCACAAAACATTACTAGGAATAGACCAAAATTCAACTATGGCACTTAATGCACTGTAATAATAAGACAAGAAATATTTTACAGCACACGGCCCCTGTGCTAAGCCAGTCTGAACAATGTGTTTAGAGTAAGGAACAGTTTTGAGCTGCGTTAGGTTTCGTTCATGCATTTCTCAAAAGATTAAATGTGCACACCACTTGGACAGTTTTCCACATTTGAGAGTAAAACTTCACATGGGTTTACAGAACCAAGGACACATGCAGGGACAGCCAAAGGTACAACATCTAATTTCTTCAGTGAGAGAGGGAAGATGCTGCCGGTGGGAAGACCTCTCATTCTTAGAAATGAACTCCTGCCTCTCTTCTCAGAAGAAAGCGCGAGCTCCCATCTTTTTAGTTGAATTGGCTAGCACTACGCTTTCTCCCAAAGTGCGGTCATTAGCGTCTTGCCAAAGTTACACAGGGTTGAGCCAAAAGAGCAAGCAGTTCCATCCCAAAACAGGCCACTGCAACATTTTCAGGTGGTCAAATCTGCTAATACACCGTAGATACACACTGGAATATCCCTCTAAGCAATCAAGTACGCAATTTACACAGCTGACACAGTCTGCATTCAAACAAATTTGATTGTGTTCTCCACTGTCTATAGGCTGGAATTCATGAAACTGTGCAGTATTCAAAGAATGCTTCTATGCCTCTAATGACTAGAAATCCAAAACCAGCCATGCCTTTGTCCAAGTTCCAGAAACACTTCTACTTCAGCTGTTGCAAACTGCCCTGAAATGTCCATAACATACAGCCAATTAAATTCTTTTGTAAAAACGGTGTTAGATTCCAACACAAAATTAATGAAGCATAGGAAAAACAGTAAACAGCTTCTGAAGTACTGCTGCTTTATGTCCTGAAGAGGAGTAACGCTGCAACATTATGTTGAGGCTGAGAAAGCATTCCTCTTCAGTCTTCCCAAACTGGCAAGTACTCTTCACAGCACAGTATCAAATTACACATACTTTTTAAAGTTAAAATAAATACTTTATTGAAAATTAAAGTTTTGTTCACATTACAACAGTTATCCATCTATAGACAGCAAGTAAGGCTTACAAATAGGAAGGAAACACTTATTTTTAAGTATTTTACAACCATATACATATATATATATACACACCTTTGAAAGCTGGGCCAGAGAAATAGAAGCAGAAGACTCATCATTCATTTGTTCAGCAAAAAATGAACGCATATTCAAGTTCTATAAGCAAAACATAGCAGGAGTTAACCTCTACTGCAGTCTGAAAATCTGCACTATATCCTCTGCGTGTCGTGGAAAGAGGCATTTCCAACCTACTGTAATTTGTATTTGTTCAGAATAAAGTCCAAACCTATGACAGCTGAAAAGTGCCTATGTGGTTAATGAGATGAAACTAAACTAACCAACTGGCTTGAGATGGACTTGCTGCTCCAGAATGTCTCAGAGAGGGACCCTTGTGAAAAATGCTGAAGTTTATTTGAGAAGGAAGCATCACTACAGGAAACTTACTTGCAGCGTCGTTTGTAAATTAATCAGTTCATGTCTCATCATTTAAACATGCATTTATACAGTTATGCTTTGATGAACATAGTAGCTGCCTGTCAAGCAGCCTGAAAGCAGCCCTGAAACATGAACTTCATGAGCCCTTCTTCTCAATAACTGCAAAGATGCCAAACTCACCACACCCCACCAAACCCAAACACCAATCTGAACCATCAGCCATAAAAGTAACTTGCCAATTTGTCTAGAAAAAAAGAAACTGCTCAAATTATTGAAATTAAAAAAAAAAAGTGTTTACTATGACAGAGTAGCCTACAAAAATGGAGAAAAAATATTTCTTGTCTTTTAATAGACCACAGGACATACTATCCAAATTAGTTTGGGAAGTGTGAGAATTTTTATTATTCTTCTTTCTATCAGACCAAACCCAATCTTTCATGATGATGAAAGCATGGATTCAAAGCACAGTCATGGCATTTTTTCCTCCGCTGCAAACATACTCCTCCCTCCCAGCTGCTTGCGGGAGTACCTTGCCACAATGAAGTCCTCAGGCCACTGGTTAGGAATGGGCCGCAGTGTTTGCAGAGAACTACTACTGAAGTGCAGTTTTTACCAAAAGCACAGAAAAGGCTGCACAAACTCACAACATTACTAACTATAGGCAGGCAGATCTCGAACGTGGCACCAAGTCCAATTGTGCACACCTGCAACCTGCATGAACTAAAGATGATCAGGCAGGATCTGCACAACACAAAGTCACTCAGGACATATTCTAGCATATGCAGTAGGAAATACCATGCCTTACTAGGCATAAATCCCAACATTCACATCAGAACTGTGCAAATTGATGGCGTGACTCAGTTTTCACTGTGTCAAATCAGTACATTTGAATTACAATCTGTACTATGTTTTACTGCAAGATAGATGAAGTTAATGTTTGGAAAATTAATACAAAGCTACATTGTTTAGAATTCAGTGCAGTGCGTAGAAAAAAGGGTGAGATTGGGTTTTTACATACTGCTTCTGATGTTCCGCTCACTGGCTCAGTTCGACTTCTAGGAGGAGACATAAAGGTGATCAGAACTTAAAATAAAGCACTTGTACCCAACAGAAAGCAGTGAAAATCAATTATAAAACCCAAACATCAAAACATTATGCTCTGATAGTCTAGTGAATATGGAAATTTACTTGTATACACAAACTGTTATCTCCAAAATCCCATTTCTACTTTGTCATGAAGTCAGTCTTACAGACACAGAATACAACAGTGCAAGAGAAAGTCCTCAGACATTTTCTCTGTCACAGAAGTATCAAATGTATCAAGTCTGTACTACACTTTTGTGTTCTTAAATAAACTTTAAACTTTAAACTATTAAAGTTTAGTTTCGATGGCGGAACAGTGAAAGTCCCAACACTTCGAAGAGCAAATTTCCTTCAGTGAAAAAAAATCAGTCATCTGACAAAGAATAACAAAACTGTCAGCACCTTAGTCTTTAGAACAGTGCTTCTTTGTGGAAGCCCAAGCACTGTGTTCAGGTATCTACCACACTTAGCCGTGAAAGTGCCAAAGTACTAAACATGTTACATACGCTTTATTGACTAAAACTAGTAGTAGAAATGTCACCTGAAAGAAGCTGCTCCTGGGATTTTGCATGACGGAGGAGCCCTGTGACAAAAAATAAAAACCAAAGAAAGAAAGAAACAAAAAAGTCTTAATTGCCAGAATTTGCTTTACGATAATGCTGCGGTATTTTAAGAAATACTTATTCCATCTGAAAACTTGCTGAGATTCCACATACTCACTGGCCTGCATCTACCTATCATGAGTCAGAGATGCAACCTTGGTACAGATAACAAACAATTCACACATCATCCAAAGTCCCCCAGGAGCAGAGGCAACTCAAAGGCTGCTCTAGAATTTATGTACAAACAGTAAGGCTCCTGTTGACATTCACACACTTCCTGAAGATAAGAAAGTACTTTAGATTACAACACAATGGTTGTTTCATCCATTTACCTTGAAGAACAGACTACAAGGCAAGTAACACAGTTTTTAAAGCCTCTCCACCATTCCATCATACATTCAACCTGCCCAAACATTAAGCACTCTACGAGCTGTCTCTGCGCTGTTTCCAGCTGAAGGAATAGAAAGCTGATCTGCCCGATAAATTTTCAATGCTAGAAGAGCAGTGCTATTCTTTGCTTATTCCCGCATACAGGTACATATTTGATCTTTGGTGCTAGCAGCATGTATCCTCTCATTTTATGGTAGCATTACAATACAAGGAAAGGGTGCCATCCACACACCTATCAGCTTAGGGTAAAAACAGCCTTAGGAGGATAGCTACCAACTTTTGGTAATGTGCTACATTGCTTACTGTGTTTCAGGTCTGGAAAGGATTAACCATTCCTTCACTGTACTTGCACAAGAGGCAATACACTTTATGATACTGCTCTTTTTCTCTTGCCCGAAACAGATACTGGCTTTGGGAAACTAATAGGAATCACTTTAATGGAACTCCTTGTTTGCATGGTTTGCCAGCTGCCAAGCGTCGCTCTTTCCTGCATAGCTAGCATGCAAACCCCACACATTCGGGGCATAAGAATACCTGACTTATCCTGTCCCTCTCCCCCAGATGCGAGAAAAAGTCAAACACTAAGAATCAGACTCTGCTGAGACAGGAGCAAATTTGAAGTTTACACTACACTGCATAACTGCCTTTGCTATAAAAGCCATAAAAGCAAACACATATAACAAGGAATCTCTCCATGCAGACAAAACAGGCTCTGCAACTTGGCTCTCAGAAAAATTAACCCCAAGAACAAACCCCATAGAATCATTTTAAAAGTTTCCATTGTTGGAGTTTGAACCCCACGTCCTAGCAGGCCTAAAAACATAAGTCTGCTTCGGGACCGATACATGAAAATCTACCCAGTGACAACAGAAATTAACGGAAGCTTTAACAAGAAAGATACAATCTGAATGCCTCATATGCATTGAAACAATTCACACACTGAAACCAACAGCAAAGAATGCAACGCTGTGTGGACACTTACGTAACATCTCTTTTGCTGGCAGCTTTAACTCCTCCAGCAGGGATTCTTTTAACAATTACCAATGAGTTTTTAGGAATCAGGGCGTCTTCTGTGTATTCTGAAACCAACAGAAATACAGAAAAAGACATTCAAATGACATGTATTAATACATAATACATCAGTCATTACATAGCACTTCAGAGAAGGCCTTTACAGACACAGAAGCCAAATTTTACATGCAACGTCGTGCTTTCATTGTCTGAACACACTAACAGTACCTTTCAAGACACTTTCAGGTTCGATAACCAAACACCTGCAGCTAAATCTTTTTCCTGTTTTAAAAACAGTTTGAATGCCAACAGCAAAATGCTCGCAGAGGTCACTACAGGACAGCCTGCTAATACAGGGGGTGCTTTCCCGAACTAACTGAAGTTGCTTTTGCTTTTATTAGGCTACAAAACCGATAGATCTCTGGAGAAAAACAAACCACCACAAAGTCTCACCTGCATAAACCAGGTCCTAAAGTCTGACCAGCTTGCTCTGGAACAAGTCAGGCATTAGTGAAAGCATGAAAACTCAGATCCACTGCTTTCGACGCTGTTAACTGAGTCACTTCTGCTGCTGGTGCTCCAGAGTGAAAGAATGCAGAAGAGAGCCTGCCACCTTTGTCTGTTTCTTGCAGCTTAATCCATCAAAAGCCACACTTCGCATCTGCTCAGTGCTTTGCATTTGCTTGATCAAGTCTGACACTAAGACTAGATCCAGCCATACCTAGGCTCCATCAGGAGTTCAGAAAGCCAGGGGGTCCACTCTGAACTTCGTGTCTCAGTGGGAGGGTCTCCTTTTTTTCATCTTTGGTTTCTATGCAAATCATTTTAGCTTGATTCTACCTTGATTTTCTTTCCTTCATTCCATTAGACATAAACCACTGACCAAGCCTGACACTAAGGCTAGATCTAGCTTCACCTAGGCTCCCCTCAGGGCTTTAGAAAGCTCGGGGCTCTATTCTGGACATTGTGACTCAGTGTGCACATTTGACAAACTGGTGTAGCCAGCAGGATGCTAAATCAGATTTCATGACACCACCCCACTTAATCCCTGGCACTGCTTACCCTCTTGGTGCTCCTGCCACCTGGTGGGATGGGCCCCAGGCTCGCTCATGCTATGTGGGGATGAGCCATAAAAGGCAGAATGCGGCTTCTGCTGGCTGCAGCCATCAGGGGGTGGTCTGCAACGTCGCCAGCCAGGACATCCCCAACGCCCTGCACATGCTGCACACACGTACCTTCTTTGGTCTGGGCATTGGTGATCTGCAGATCACAGTTGGCTGCCTTCAGCTTCTCCTTGCGCATGATCTTGCACTTGAGGTCGCAAAGGGAGATGTCGAGGCCGCTGAAGGTGACCGTATCGTAGTTCAGCTTGGAGAAGAACTTGTAGTGGATGGCAGACATGGTCAGGGCCAGGCAGTGCCTGCTCCACTACTGTGTCTAGCTCGGCAAATGACAGATAGAGGCCTTGGAGCCTCTACAAAGGTGAGGGCACGCGGCAAAGCCCACCGAGGGGGCTGGGGTGAGCAGCACGGGCTGAGCTCGTGCTGGCCAGTGGCGTTGAGAGGCTGCAGCACTCTGCCACAGCCAGGCCCTGAGATATCAGGCAGCCTCGGCTGACAGAGCCTCAGGCCTCCATCCTGGTGGTGTAGTGAGGCCCTGGCTTTGCCACCTTAACAGCTCCAGGCTATGGCCCTCAGCAAGTGAGCTGTGCCGTGATGTCGGCACCTGCCGCAGTCCTCCTCAAACCCAGGGGAGGAGAGTTCCCCGAAGCCCTAGCTTGGCCTCAGTGTCCTCTCCCGCATGCAGCACTCTGAGGCCTGAACAACCTCTACGGCGACTGAAGCACCTCTGCCCCAGCCTTCACCAGGAGATACCCTGGTGCGACATCACAGTGCACCCATGCGACCCAGCGCATTGTGACAAAAGGCTCGTGTCACGGGCAGGTCCAAGCACCCCCAAGGGGAGGGGGACCCGTCACACCTGGGCCTGTCACTGCCCTGAGCTGCTCGTGTCCCTGCTGACACCCCAGCCTGACCTCACACAGTGACCATCCTGTCATCCCCAGGCTGTCACTACAGTGACCCTCCCGTCGACATCCAGCCAGGGTGAAACATCCTGGGGCCGATGCAGCCGCTCTGCGGTGCTCAGCTGCCCGTGCCACAGAGCCAGCAGAGGGAGGGGACATAACGAGGTGTCTGAGTGTATCTTAAAGAATCACAGGCTTCAGTCAAAGCAGCCAATGACCATTTATGTTTATTGCCATTAACCAATGGACTTCCCCAGTGTCGCACATCCATGGTTGCTTGAACTCGGGAGAAAAGGACTAAAAAGTAACAAATGTACCACGGGCACTGGGGGAGGCTCCAGGTTAGAATCAGGATCTCTTCTGATCCCGCCACTCCTAACTACTGATAGCTATAGGAAAAAGTGTTGCAGCCCTCTGGCAGAACGTAGCTCTGAATTCCCCCTCTCTGTAACAGCTTTAACATCACACATCACAGTAGGGCTTGCAAAACTAGAACAAGCTATTGCAAATACCTCAAGGCAATCAGAAAAAGCCATTCCTGAAAGTGCAAATAGCGTTATAGCCCTACAGGAAGAAACCGAAACATTATCACAAATGGTAATACGGAATCAACTCGCTCTAGACCACCTTTTAGAACTACAGGACAGAGTATGTGCATTATTGACAGAGTGTGCTTTATTGACATTTATATATTGCATATAGCCGCTGGGGGGTTTATGTGAATCACTTCCAGAAAAACAAAACTGACAGAAACAAGATAAAGACTCATTTAAAAATATTACATGAAGTAAGGCATTTGATACTGTCTCCCATAGCATCCTCATAGACAAGCTAAGGAAGTGTGGGCTTGATGAACAGGTGGTGAGGTGGATCAAGAACTGGTTGAAAGGAAGAAGGCAGAGAGTTGTGGTCA
>JAUCNL010087579.1:4080-14304 GCA_032353615.1 Micropsitta geelvinkiana | reverse complement strand
AGGATAGGAGGATTATTATGTCTGTGGTGCTAACGAACCAATTAAGCTGGTATGAGCATCTCCTGGGCGTGCTTCAAAGGCTGCCAGCAGTGATGAAGATTGGTGGAAGAAGTAAACGACCCTCAGAGACCAGCACCACGATTTTGCATGCGTGTGGGGAACTTTCTGGCAAATGATGTAATCCATACATAGCCTCATGAATGCCCAGGGACTATATAAGGACGGCTTGTGCAGCAATACGGGGACACACGTTAGGAGGAGCTATCCCCCGTGTCTCCCGGTGCCGCAATAAAGAATACCTGCCTGTCAGCTTGAAAACTGTGTTGGCAAGTTTGTTCCTGCAGTTTTCTCCAAATCCATTTGGCGACCCAGATGGGACCCGCTCTGCTCGGCTGCAGGACCCGCTGAGGACAGGGCTCCCTAGGGCCCTCGGGAATTTTTCCCGGAGGGACCCCTCGACTCATTCGGATCGCTGCGGGAGCAGGCAAGGACCATCTCCATAAAAGGTGTTCTTTTCTTTTGTATAGTCTGTAAGGTGCAGGGGGCATCTTGCATAAAGAGTAAATTGGAAATTGGGTTGGGTTGGTAAGCGTACGCAAGGTTAGGAAGCCTGCCGTAAATCCAGATAGGAGATCTCCTAGGTAAAGGCGTATACCCGGCTGCTAGCGTCCGTCTGGTCTACAGCCACAAGAAGCAGGGGGCATCTTGTGGTTTGGGTCCTACAAGACGCAGCGGGTGTCTTGTGGAAATGGGTTTAAGTATTGCTTTTGATTCTATTGGTATTCGATTTATTTTGTGGCTTGTTACAGAAATGATTTTGGTCTTGTGATTTTGGTATTGGTGACGGGATGTTATAACTGTGTTATTAATTGTTGTTTGATTGAATTTTAGTCTCTGTCTAAGGTGTTGCAACTGTTTGGAGTGAGTGTGTGGGATCCCGTGTGTGTGTGTGTGTGTGTGTGTGTGTGAATGTGAGGTTGATAATGGAAAATCAGCAGAGTGGAGAGATCTTGACAAAGACTCCTTTAAGGTGCATTTTGGCACATTGGAAATAACTGGGAGGGTCTCCTGGGGGCTCAGTAAACAAGAAAACATTGGTAAAATATTGTAACCGATGGTGGCTTTTGTATACTTTGAAGATCAGAAAAAATGGCCTAAAAATGGAACTCTGAACTGTAATTGGTACATTGTTACAATTAATGTTGCTTTGACGTGGCAAGGAAAATGGGATGAAGTAATGTAGGCAGATCCGTTTTTCACTTTAAGAAAGCACCCGGAGTGACAGACTGAATGCAGAATTAATACAGCTCTGCCAGATCCCTTCATTTTGGCTTTGGAAAAGGACAGGGAAAAACTGGAAGTTAACATGGAGAGATGTTGTTCAGGTTGTGATATTGGGGGAATGATGTTTAAAGTTAAAAACCAGTTATCAGGAAAATAGGTTGGAAAATTCTGTATCCCAGGTACCTCTGAGAGGAGCACGCTCTGCATCTGTCCTGTCTGATATTGGTACGGAGGAAGAGATCGCTGTCACTGGCAACAAGCAGCAGATTCCCATTCAGAGTCAAGAAAGGGTTAAAGCAGGAGCGCTGTTGCAGAGGCGGGCATCTGCAGCCGCTGCAGAGCAGGGTGTGAGGAAAACAAAGGGACAACGAGGGGGGAAAGGAGGGGAGCTCGGCAGCTCCTGTGTTTGAGCGGGGGATGAGGGATGTCGGGCGGAGGTGGGGGAGTGGGCTCTGCTTCTGTGGAACCGGATCGGTGTGCGTGCTACGGGGAGTTCGCACGTTGGAAGTGAGACTGCCCGGGGTGGGGAGTGCCATGGGCTGGCTCCGGTGACTGAATTGGAACTCGACTGACAGGGACCTGGGGAATCTGCCCTAGCAGATCCACCGGTTACATTAAAACTGGGGACTAGAGGAAATGAAGTGGAATTGTAGTGGATACAGGAGCAGCTTGTGTTACATCAGAGGGAAAAGAATTTGTTACAGAGGTGGGAGCTACCGGCCACCAAGAAAAAGGAAAAAGATTAAAAGAAAAAGAGAAAACAGGAAAAAAAGATAAAAAAAGAGGCATTCTTTCTGAAACCCTTAAAGTACAAATTGGGAAAACAAATAGGAATGTGTAAATTTTTATGCATGCCAAATTCTCTAAAATCTTTATTAGGGCGAGAAGCAATATTTAAAGAAGGCAAAGTGGAATTAAGAGTTGAAAATGATCAATTAATTGCAGTGTTGAGTTTATCGTTAATTCAACAGCAAAGCAAACAGAAGGACCTCCCTGAAATAGAAGAAATCGTTAGGTATATCTGGGAATATGGGCATCTGACGTTCCAGGTAAGGCGAAAAATGCTTTGCCTGTTAAAGTGGAAATAAAAATTGGGGAGGGCCTGCCCAATTAGAATAAAACAATATCCCTTAAAATTAGAAGATCAAAGGGAATAAAAAAAAAATCATTGATAAATTTTAAACTATAGATTATTAATCGAATGTGAATTGGAATAATGAGAGCCCTGGAACTGGCTAAAGATAAAAGGATAAATATTTGGACTGATTCTAAATACGTATTTGGCATGGTCCACGCACATGGTGCTATCTGGAAAGAGCGAGGGCTTTTGAACACAGAAGGGAAACAGATTAAACACGCTACAGAAATTCTACGGCTACTGGAAGCTGCTCAGCTCCTTGAAGAAGCAGCTATTATGTATTGTAAAGGACATCAGCAAGGTAACTCTGATCAGGAAACTGGAAATAATTGGGTCGATTTTGAAGCCAAATGAGCAGCTGAGCAATCTCAAATCATGTCCTTAATCCCTGATGGCAAGCTAACAATTGAAAAATCTAAACCTAGGTATTCAAAGGAGGATAGAAAATTGATTGAAGATCTAAAAGGACAGGAAAATAAAAGAGGGTTGGGTTCAGATACCTGATGGGCGAATTGCAATTCCCTATAACCAACTCTGGAAGTTAGTTCAGGAGGAACGTAATAAAACTCATTGGGGTAGCAACTCTTTGTATAAATATTTAGACAAACAAATTGTAGAAAGCAATCTATACACCACAGTTCAATTAGTAACAAAACCAAGTGCTAATCCATTACAGAAGCTTAAGCACATCTTGATCACATACTTAACATCAGGCACACAGTTAAGTAGAATTAAGTTAAGTAAGGTTAAATGGCTAAATGGTAAATGCCATCTTCAAATGAGATGCTTTTCTAAGTTGGGGTAAAAGGGTTCAACGTCAAGAGTTTCATTTAGGGGCACAACTGAAGCACCTAGTGACAGACATTCTAGAATAACCAAGACATCCCCATCAACCCAGCAGATGCGGCACAATGTGCAGGAGGTCTGAGATGAGCCAACAGCTTGTGGCCAGGCAACATGCCTGAGGTGTCTCAGCTGGTGCTGAGTACCTATATTCATGAAATGATGCTAGGAGCACCTCTGTCTATGTATGAGGAGAATCCTGTCCTAGGGCTATTTAGTTGTCTTCCAGCACTATAAACATAGTTCAGAGGAGTTTAGATAAAGGTCTGCCTCTTCTGGCAGCAGTTCCTTGTACATTATAACAAGTTATTTTATGCCATAGGAATGTATAGAGTAGAAGGTTCACATACAAATTCATACATATTTCTTCAGTTATATTGATTAGTATGTTTGCCTTTGGTTTCGGTGATGGCAAAAGACTAATGCTTGGGAACAAAAATACCCAAACCCTATCAGGTTACATTTATGCTGGGCTCCATTAGGTCTGGGTCCACAAACTTATCACCATGTTTAGACTTAATAACCAAGTCAAACAATGTGCCTCATAACACCTCGCACTCCATCCACTATTCCAAACTCTAGCAGAGAGGCCATCATCTTGAAGTGTTAACCCGGATCTATGGAATGGTGCCGTAAACAGAAAAATGAAAACTTCCATGTCAGAAATGAATAAAAATAATACAGAATGAAATTGTTTAGTTTTTAATCTGTAGCTGGAGTTGAAGGTTTACAAAATCCAGAACCCCCACGTGCCAGACTCTCATTGTCCCTCATTTAATCCCTAGCTAACAGCACCTATTTTTAAACACAAGGCACCTTCATACTACCTTTTCATATAGGATAAAAAAGGTTATCACATCAAAATTCACCTAAGTTAGGGATCAGTGTAAGACAGAGCATAAATGGGCAGTATTAAAGAATAGAAAACTTTTTCAATGTTCATTTACATTTTACTACTGTAGCTCAGGTTCTTTGGCTGTACTTCCAAGTAACCCCAGTGTATCTGAGCAGAATACCCAGACGTCTAAGTCGCTGCTTGTGTTTTCGAAGGTGGTTTGCTCACTCGTGAGAGGTGCTCCTAAGAGGAAGGACTGCAGAACTGTTCTCACAGCAGGAACACTGAGTGCCTTATCTTCTTCTCCAGCAGGTCAATCAGTAAGTCAGCCCTGCTTGCTTTGCACATCATCTGTAAATTAGAATGCCAAGGGCTGACTTTTCACCTATCTGTTGTGTTAAGGGAAAGAACTATACCAGTAAATGATGAGAATATATAAGAAGTTGGCTCTAATCACAGCTATGAAATGCTCTATTCCTGAAAGGAGCCTTAAACCCTCAGGGCTATGCAGGAAAACTGCTGTGTGGAGCTGTAACTAAGCACTTGCCTTTGACAGCTACATCTTGACATGATGTTTGAAATACCTAAGCGAGTGACCTGACTCATTCTAGGCTCAAGTGAGATGCTGCATTTCTATTCAGAGGAAAGTTCATCAGTTCAGACAAGTTATAAGCTGTTACTGTTCCTACCTAAATTTTGAATTTCAAATAAACATGTCTTCTCAGCCTGCAGGTTTACTGATGCATTTTAAAAGATCATAAAAGTCAGAATGAAGTTTTGTAGAAAGAGTCAAACCCTAAGTACTGTAACAATCATATTGAGCTCCCTAGTGTTAAAAAAAACAAGGAAAAGACAAAGTAGGGAAGGGAAAAGGAAAGAAAAGTGAACACGCTTCTAGTTCAAAATTATAAAGCCAGCAAATACATCCACATTTCTGATGACTTCTGCTGACAAAGTCCCAGAAACAGCAGAAATCAGGAAATTAGTGGATGTACTGGGTAGTTGCTGGGTCTGATTAAGTCTCTAGTTTATCACAATATGATTTCATTTTCAGAAACAGCAGAAAATTTCAGTACTGCCTGCCCAACAAGGTAAGACCTTCTCTTAATGCACAGTAATGCTTATCAGTGAAGCCCTGAAGTATTTTCCTAAATAGAAATTGCCCTAAGCTTAATTAAGGTTAGTGAAAATCTGTTAGTGAAAATCTGAACAATCCTATACTCCTTGCTTATGACTCAGAAGAGGCCAAGTTATCCTCTCCTTAAGCAGCAGGGTTGATCATACTCCACTGGAACACAGAAAAGCTCAGGTAGAGAGGAAGTCTCACGGTCTACATGCATGTTACCATGTTCTCTTTCTTTGCATATATCCTTGAAAGTACAACCTCTTATTAACTTACACAGTCTGAACCAAGGGGATGCTCATCAAATAAAAGTTTCAGGTAAAGGACAGTGAATATTATTCGTAGATTGGGCAAAAGCATTAAAAAGAAGGATCCTTTTGCTACATGACAGAAATTAAGAGGCAATATAAAAAGAGAAGCAGAGATACTACGCTGTGATAATTGGCTAGAGATAAAAGTGTTTACAAAATGAATACTTGGCATTTGTTTTTTCCTTAAGGATGGCAAAATTGGACGTGCAGTATAAAAGCATAATAGCTAATAGGAAAGAATGGTTCAGAACGGAAATGACCATGTCAGAAGCAAATCAAAGACACAACATAAGACATATCTAAGAAAACAAAGTAATATTTTCCCAAAAAGGACTGCAGAAAATGATGCATGAAGTTGTAATTCATTTTGCCAGGATTTATGAGATCTATCAAACTTGGACAACAGGAAGTGGGAGTCAAAGGCATAGGGAAAAACAAGGATTCACAGTCTACATGTTTACCAAGTTTAAGAAAAGCAAAATAATTATCCAGAAATCCACAGACTTTTAGCATAAACCTACTCAACACTAAATATCTTTTGAAGCAAGGAACAAAGAAAGATGTATAAATATCTGGGAAACAATAACATCCATCAAGGACAGAGTTATGCTATGCCGATATCAGCTGCCATCTGATATCTCTTCTGCAGACAGTTTTTTTGGGTTTTAGTAGTTTTGGTTATTACAAGAGATGGCATGTAGGCAGACTGCAGTGCGCTGTTTGCTATCCCTTCATGGAAGACGAGTGAGCGAGACAGAGAAGATGGCAAATAATATAAGATATGGAAAGGAGGCAAGTAAATGTGACAAGGGGCACATGGGAAAAGTTTATTGGTTGAGTTTCTCAAGAATCATTCTTGGGTTCTGTATTATGTCATTAATGAATTGGACAGAGGAAGTAAGGCACGTACTAATGAATGCACAGATGACATGAAGTGTCTACCAAGATCAAAGAAAAGTAATCAGATTTGAGCAATGATGTGGTGAAACTTAAGAGAAGCTAAGTAGTGCAAAGTCAAAGGACATCACCTAGGAATCAAATGACAATTTCTCCTATTGTCTGGGGCAAAAGTGGGTAACAAGGGAGCTGCATGGACTGTATTATCACATACCAAACCAAAATGAGTAATAAATATTTACTCAAACATGTCAGCAGAACACAGCCTACCTGACCCTTTGTAAAACCAGCAGATTAATACATAGAAACGGAACACAGAAGGAAAGCCATGGTAGAGAAATTAAACATGTTCTCTATATTCTGGTTGTGGATGAAACTGGGGCGATCTCCCTGGTGAATCTCATAGAAAGAAGAGATTCTGTCAACGCTTTGGTTGGAAGCAGTTTTGGAACAAACAGACAAAACTAAAAGTAACAAATCACAAAGGTCAGTGTTCACCATGGGTTCTAAAGCAACTTGGGGATGAAACAGCTGAATTAGTAATGATGGTGAATAACTTCTCACATCAGCTTAACCATAGAAGGGTTATTTCTAATTTTAAGAGACAGACCTGCATAGAGCCATGGAATTACAGACCAGTAAGCTTGTCGTCTATGTCAGGAGAAGTGATAGAAACCAACTGAAAGAATTACTGCAGACACCTGAGTCCTTATGGTCTGCTTGAGAAAAGTCAGCTTGGCTTTTACAAAAAAAATCCCGGATTACAAACCAACTGAAGATCAATTCAAAGAGGAAATATGTGCACGGATAAAGGTGATCCAGTTAATGTCATCAGTTAAGCTTTCAAAAAGGCTGCTGAAACTATCCAAAGGCTTCTAAGGAGACTAAGCAGTTACAGTGTAAAAAGGAAGGTCCCTAAATTGTAAAATAACGGTTTAAAAGAGAAGCATTAGACAATGTTGAGTTCTAACAGTGGAAATCTTCAGGGGAGTTGAGTTGATACCTGCAGTGTTGAGCATACTCACAAACTATACAGGGAAGAAGGTAAGCAGAGAGGTAAGAAGGTAAGCAGAGAGGTAAGAAAGTTTGCTGATGGTACCGTTATTTAGTCAGACAGGGAAGGGTGAGAGAGCCCTGTGAAGAACTGCTGCAGAATATACCTTATAAGCTTGAATGAATGAAATTAAGTGTAAATAAATGTAAAGTACCACATGGGGAAAGGACTATCCTAATTTCACATTAAAATGATGAGCTCTGAGCTAACCTTTACTATTCAGAAGAGAGACTTTAGGATTATAACAGTTAGTTCCACAAAGCAGTCAGCCCAATAGCAGTTAAAAAGTAAATGAAATGCTAGTACAAGAGTACAGAAAACTACAACAGGTTTCTCTTTAAACGAGCAGCACTTCAACTATGGGCCCATGAGCCAGTCCAAGCACATCTAAACAGAGCAGATTTCCCACACTTTCCCCATATTCAAAATACCCATGTATGTGGCAATGACAGATTATCATTAGTAGTAGCAGTAGTCATTGTAGTAAGAGCACTGGTGGTGGTCGTAGTCCTTTTCCTCACTGGGATTTGCCTCTGGACAGGGTTTTGTTCACAAAAAATCCACTTGCCAGTTTGGGCCAAGGATGAACACTGCTGCTGCCCTAAGCAGACACTGGGAAATCTAAGAGAAATAATAATCTGGAGATGTTTTCACTGTTGTTTATTTTAAGATGCCTAGAGGACCACGCTACATGGACTTCCCTTGCTCTAAAAAGCTCTAGGCTGTGCAGAGAGCATCAAATAAAGTAGAAGGGTGGAAAAATACAAAAAGGCAAAACTTGGCCAAGAACAAGAAGTTTAAATCCAGTATGGGAAACAAGAAAGAGGATTCAAGTTGAATGTAGGGTTTCTTCATCAGCAAGTCTGGAAGGTGATCTTAGTAGTCCTCTCACAGATGAATTAGAGTGAACACTGTGTGTCAGAGAGGGAAGCAGATTTCTGTAATCAAAACAGAAAAACATATATATCTATATATACACACACATATAAATATACACATACACACACACGTATATCATGTGTATATGTATGCTAACCACTAGTGTCCAGGAACCAGCCCAGACATCCTGTTTACACAGGATTATTCCCTTCTTTTCACACCCCTGACACTAGAACATGAAGCTGAGAAGGGATGTCTGCTTGTGAAGAGATTAATGAAAGGGCTCTTGAGTAAAGAAGAAAGGAGGGTTCAATTATTTGGAAGCAAAGAGAGGCTGCTGCTGAAGTTAAAGAAAGGTAAAAAGGTGCTGTCTCAGAGAACTGGTAACAACAAGGTTCTGGTCACTGGGACAGTATCTATAGGTAAGGAGGAAAAAAAGCCACCAACAACAGGCAGGAGGAGTTACCAAGCAAATAAAAGGGATGAGAAAACTGATGTGATATCAATAAGCATAAGCAAGAAAGAAGAGAAGGAAATCCCTTAGTTAATATGAATGGAAGCTGCACTGACATGGTTAAGAATGAACATTTTCAATTCAAGGAAAAAGCAAAAGGAAAGGCACTTCTATTGTTTAGAATTTAGAATTATTATTATTCTATAGCTGGAAGACAATTCTGAAGGTGGGATTTGGAAGCCTTTCCTACACACGTGCTAGTTTAAATTTCTATATGCTTTATAGTATAAGAGAGAACGACGTAGCAGAATTTTACATGTTCTTAATTTCATTGTCTTTTCCTATTCCAATTTTTTCTTCCTCTCCCAGACCCACTTTTTTAAAAGGTGAAGATATTCCCTAAGTGCAATTTCTACCCTAGGTGCAGCTAACATTTTCCTGACAGTCACAGGGCTCATACAAATCTAGAGGAATAGGCAGCAATTGGTTTTCCAGTCTCCCAGGTGTATTTCCAGTTCCAACCTATAGTATGCCTTACAAGGTACTTCAGTATGTGAGTGGGCAACAGTCAGCAGTTTTACAAGAGAAAAGGAAACTCTCCTTATCTATTTAAGCTTTTTTCAAGGAGAGCTTTAACACTTGAACAAGTTTCAAAACTGCTCCCGGCAGTATAATATGAAGTAATTTTAACATGTTTCAGTACATTAGGTTTCGGGAATAATGCTTACTTCTTTACTTGAACATTGCCCAAGTCTCTTTGTTAAAATGAACCACTGGACATAGGGCAGATTTGATATTTCTGTAACAGGAAGCCATATTGCCTGCTGACACCGGTGTCCCTCTGTATGCTGTGCAGTCACACTGGTTCTACATCTATATGCGTGTACTAAAATACAAAAAATGTCAAAGTGCGGTAGTTAGAAAAAACACAGCACTAAAATAATGAGGAGCTCCGAGCTCCTTTGTCTCTGAAGAACAGACATTTTATGGTTGCCTGAATACTGAATTGGAAGCTTGACAAAAAGGAACTATGTTTCTAAATAGTGCTCCAGTCCTTGACAGACGATTCTAGCTTCAACTTCCCCGTGTTTCGTGGCATCTTCTGTAACTTTTAAAGTGAAGTTTCGTTTCTCCAGTTTTACTTAACCATACCAAGCACAGAAGCAAACAGTTTAATTATTTTTGGTTAAGAATTCTATGTCATAAACAACCTGCATGTTTTGTCCCCCACTCTATGCATTTTCTGTAATGTTCCCAAAATAGAGTGCAAGACATATTCCAGACTTATATTTTTAGGGTTAGTAAGATGGAGGAACCCTGTCTTTATCGCAAATAGTTTGTTCAGACTGTTTTTCATTCTGTTTTCTTCTTCCTTTATATATGCAAACCAGAAAGAGACCAGCAAT
>JAUCNL010086769.1:0-25118 GCA_032353615.1 Micropsitta geelvinkiana | reverse complement strand
ACAGGCTAGGCTAATAATAGTAGTTTTTCTAGTATCAATTATGTGTTGGTTTGATGTTTTTTTTTTTTAAGTTAGAATTTTCTTTTAATAATAAACTAATTTTTATTTGCATTTTAATATATAAAGATACACTGAAAACGTAAGGCATTTTAACCTTTTATCTTGCAATTATTAAAAGTAGTTAAATAGCCTCTAAAAATTTTTTTTCTGAAATCAAGCTTGTATTAGGTACTTAACTTGGAGCATTAATATTTGAATAATTTGGCCTAATGAGTCGGTCACAGTTAAACAGTTGTCTGCACTAAGTTTAAAATTGGGGTCTCTGATCCTTCTCCACATAAGAAGTTGCTGTGTTAGTTTTTTGTTCTAATTCCAATAAATCTCTAGTGGACAAGCTTAGTTTCAGCAAGTATTAATGTCTATGCACTTTATTTTGCTTTGAGGTATTGAGCAGAATGCCGCAGTTTTCAATTAATATAGATTGCCATGGTAGCGTAGAGATCTTTGGAGAATACTGATTTTCTTTTCCACTCAAAACCAATAATAAATCTTTTAGGTTTGCAATTCTTGGGTTAGTTTTGTGCAAAAGGAAGTGGGACATCTGATAGCAAATAACACTGGCTTGTTAGGGTAAGTGGTTAATGCAGGGTTTTATTTCAGCTTTCATAATAATTTTTATTTTGCTTCTCAACACCGTTGTAAAATCCCAGAAGGCTTTTCCTGAAGCAGGAATGGAACAAGTTAGCAGGTGTTATTAAGAGAACGTGTCTGTTGCTTTTGCAAAATGCCGTAAGTTGATTGCAGACCAACTGGGGAAGACCTATGAGATCCTTCCAGTGTACACAAAAGGAATGAACCTATAATTAAATTACAGTTAAACACAGATGGCTATTTTACAGCAGGTGCTCAACTTTGAAAGTGTGTCTCTGGACTATTTTTGTTCCAACATGGTGCTTGGTCCCTGTCGGGTTTCTGGCATCATTTTATGGTTAGATAAAAATATTCCTTTGTATACTTTTAATTTTTTTTCCCCAAGATACAGAGCTGTCAAGTGCTGATATGGTTTAGAGGAAAGCTGGAAGAAAAACATGAAGCAAAGATTAAACATAGCACAGGAAAAAAAAAGTACTAGATTATAAAAAGCTTATCTGTATGCCATCTATGAATTCCAGAGGACTGACATGTACAATTTAATGAGTAACTCAGAATTTGTAAGTATCCAAGGTGAAATAATAGCTGTATCTTTTATTTGAATGATGAAATAGTTTACACCAGAATGTTAAATTGTTGCAAGGGATATTTATATGATGTATTTATATATATTATAAACATGTCAAGGACTATGTAGTCTTCATGTGTGACCTAAGTCATCAAGATGTAAAAAAATGCTTCTTAGAGGTACATTAGTTAAAATTAGAATAATTCCCTTAAGTATCAAGTGCTAAGATAAGCATAATTTGCATGGAAATCAAATTTGATTTATTTATTTTTATTTTAAATACGAAAAGGATCTGTCTCACAGGTAATGATGTTCACAATCATGGGAAAAATATAAAAGCTAGTACTGCAGTAGCCTTGCCTTTCATGAGCATTCAGATTGTGAAGGTAGGTTCACGCTGAGTGAACTTGCAGTGAAATTTGTGCACCTGTGAATGCTATAGCATTGTATTTTGAATTAGACTTTAGAGGTCTGGTCAAGATATTGTCTAAATAGTTCAGGTTAATGGTTCAGCTTGGACACATTGATGAATGTCCAGAGGGCATTTGACTTGCTGCAACCAGTCAGGTCAGCCCATATAAATAAATGAGTAATAGAGATCCAGGAGTTATAGAGCAGTGTTAAGAGCAACTTAGGTAAGCTTTCCAGTTCTCTTATTGTTCATCTCTTGTTTTTAATGTTCACCTCCACCTTCCAGCACAGAGTTAAATTCTGCAGCCCTTGGGCTGGAGAAATCTCATGAGATGTAAAGAGAGTGAGAGGAATTTTGATGCCTGTACCAACTGCATTGCTGCTGAACAAGAGGAATCCATGCTTACTTGGACAGCAAAGTGGCTTCTTTCTGTAACTGATGAGCTTACAGAAAGTGGCTTCTTTCTGTAGCTGATGAGCTTAATTTTTTTGGGTCTCTAAAAATCTCTTTTGTAGGAGGAGTCTTTAAATATCTCATTTACTAAGCTGTAGAAATTTCCAAAAAGATGTCTTCTGGTAATATCCCCATTGACTTACTTGCTTAGCTGTGTAATGAAAATGCTAGTATAGTTTGTTTACAGTTGACAGACCATCACTTACAAATGGCCAGCCTTTCTTTTATTTCAAGAAAAAAGCAGGAATTTTTACTATCATCACTTGTGCAAGATAAGGGAAAGCATTCTACTGTAAATCAGTGTAATAATTGTCTAAATGTTTCCTATTCATCTCTCCCTTAATGAGTTGAGAGTCTATGGGTGAGAATTAAGGGACAGGCTAATATGGGGGACAGTCTTGTGGGTGTTCTTTACAGGCCAGCGTTCAGTAGGAAGTTGATGAAGCCTTTTTATGAGCAGCTGGAAATAGCCTTGCAGTCGCAGGCCCTGGTTTTCCTTGGGCACTTCAACCACCCAGATATTTGTTGGAGGGGTAACGTGGCCCGGCACACACAGTCATGGAAATTCCTGCACATCATTGAAGAATACTTCAATGGTGGTGGAGGAGCCAACGGGGAAAGGTGTGTTGCTAGACCTTGCACTTACAAACCAATAAGTTAGGTTGAAGATGTAAAGGTTGAGAGCAGTCCTGGCTGTAGCAATCATGAGATGGTGGAACTCAGGATCCTCTGTTGGGGAAGCAAAACAGCAAGCAGGACTAGAATCCTAAACTTCCTGAGAGCTAACTTCAGCCTCTTCAAAGAACTACTTAGAGGAATCCCATGGGATAGGGCTCTAGAAGAGAAGAAAAGCCAAGAGAGCTGGTTAGTATATAAGCAGCACTTCCTCCAAGACCAGTGTACCCCATGATGAAGAAATCAGGCAAAGGGGGCAGAGGACCTGCATGGATGAGCAGGATGCTCCTAATAAATCTTAAACTCAAGAAAGAAATTTATGGTATGTGGAAAAAACTAACTGCACATCTGGGCTTTCAACCCTAACCCTCTAGGATACACCTTTAAAACTCTTTAAATATGGAAGTTCTCTAGGTTCTATTTACATGCAGTGTTTAGGAAAAATCTTATTTTGCAAATGGAGAAATACTAAAGAATTTTTTAATATTTGTTATTACATTTGTCCCTCTAACCAGTTTCTGCAGTGTCTAGTGCTGTTATTTCAGTTACTGCTTGGACTGTTTTCTCTTATTCCCCACTGTCACAAGATGACATTTCTAATAAAGCTGAGTATGTTGGTAGCTTTCAAAGGCATTCCTTACTGGCCTTTTATGCTTAAAAGGGATGCCTTAGAATTTTGAAAAATACTTAAAAGCAAAGAAATATTAATGGCATTTTTAAGCATTGTGTAAAGGTGTACGTGTGGGTTATTGTCATATATCAACATTTTCTAGTTGCTATTTTCAGCACCCATCCTTAATTCTTTTTTTAACTTGATCTGGTATATTGGGACAATGAGATTAAAGATGTCTTTGTTACACTCAAAATATGCCAATTTTTCTTCAACATTAATTACATGAGATTCAGAGCTTATTTTTGAGATTTAGGGTGATTTGCAGGATTTTTGCTGTTAGAGTTATGTGAAAACACTACAGTTTTGAATTATTATTAAACGTTGCTGGCTAGCTGTGCATTGTCTCTACTGAAAATTCACCTTTATGGACTTTAAATTAAAATTTGCTTAATCTTATTCAGGAAAACATTATAGTTTTGTCATAGGCCAATGCAATAAAATGGGAAATGTAATGGTAGCGTGGCAAAAAAACCACAGCATAATAAAATACAAAGCTTTTTTTTTTTAAGAGCAATTCACATTCTTTGCTAATATTTAATCTTTCATTCTGACACAGTGATTTACTTGGCATTACCTTTGATGCATTCCACTGAGGCTCTGATTCTTAAATTATTTGTCTTTGAACTCACCGTGACCTATATTCAGTCTTCTGTGGCTGATGAAAATTACTCCTTTACCTTTCACTGCTGATGACTAAACCACCAAGCAAAGAAATATGCATTGACACTCTTAATAGCTGCATTAAGTTAGTCTTAAAGTATTAATATATGGGAACTTCTTCATCTTGTATACATAATGCTGCTGTAGTGAAGAGCAGCAATCCAGGTCACAAAGGTATGCATGAATTCTGAGCATTATAAATGCAGTCTGCCACATGGTTTCAACTGTGGTAGCAAGCGGAATGAAGATGGTGGAGTTTGAAAAGTGATCTCCATCTAACAGTGGTCTCTGTGGGAAGCTGACAGGAACAAAGAGAGCAAACCAAGTGTGTCACAACAGCGGTATGATGGACACAATCCAATTTCTGTAATATTACTGAAGATAAATTGAACTGTTAACACTAATTTAAAATCTTGAACTTTCTCGTCTGTTATTTCCCCTTTGTCATTTTGTGGTTTTCTAGTTAGCAAATGGACATTCTGCCTGCTTTATGGGAGGACTTTTTTCTCTTTCTACTTGCCTCTGATACCAACTGCTGCATGTCATAGCTGGGAAAGAACGGGTGTTTGAAAAATTCTGGGTTTGGCCAATGCTTGTATTAATCATACATATTTGTATAGGTTTAATTAATTAGCATATTTGCTGGAATCTCAGGCAGAGACTTTCACAGATTAAAAAATAAGAAATAGGCAGTAGAGGACAATTTGTATATTGGAGATGCTTTGCTTTGATGCTGTTATCTATGATTAATGGCATAGTGGTAGCAGTGGAGGTAGTGTCTGATGAGCTTTCTGATGTGGTAGTGTGTCTTATACACAGAAGGTGTAATAGTCTGTAATGAGAAACAAAAGGTGATGAAATATGGATGCTCTGTTTATCTCCTTGCTATTTACAGTGTGAAACATCACTCTTGTAGAAATGGTAGTTCTTGAACTGCATCTCCTTTGCCCAAATCTTGGCTCTGGAAATCCCATGTATGTGTCCTCAAGTCCACACGATCAGGTTTAGCCATTCTGTATGTATGGCACCTTCATCTGCAGATCTTTGTGTTTCCTACCCAAAGAGCACTGTGAAGCTCTGTGTCCTCTGCTGCCCTGGAGCACCAAACAATGCAGCAGTGACAGCTAACATGTTAGAGGGTCCGTACACAAATTCATTTGTTAAACAGTTTTAGGGCCAGGGACAAGACTCCAGCAGCCCAGGGGACTGACACTCAGCCACAGGAGGAGGTAGCGTTCTCAAGGCATTGCAGTAAGGTTTCTTGAAGGCTTTGCACCTGCATGGAGAGTGATCTAGGAAAGGTAACTGTGTGGGAAGTAAATGCACCCCCTGCTTACCTATGAGAAAGCCCATAGTGCAGCCTCCTCCTCTGTCCTGTCCTCATTTGTTTTCTTTAAAATCACTTTACTGTTGATAACTGCATGTCAGAACTAAGCTACCTTCCCATGTAAAATGCCCTGCCATAAATTGTCTGTTGTCCTTTAACCCTGTTTGTCTTTTTTTGTGCACCGTTCCCAAGCCTTCCACTGGCAACGGGACCTGTCTCAGCAGAATGTCTTTCTGAGTCAGTTTTAAAGAACAGTGGACATGGCATCATTGCTCTCAGCTATAGTTACACATAAAGAATACATGCGTGAAAGACCAACCACCTTTTCTTCATTTCCAGAAATCTCATCTTCTGGCTGCCATTGTAGCCAAAATTCAGAAATTCTTGCAGATAGGTTTTGTCAAAGCACGTCTCATGTAACTAGATTTTGTTGTATCACTGTTGCATATCTACCAGTAGGGTATGCATCTCATGCTCTTCTAAGATGTAAAGATACTACGTTTGTCTTCTTTTCCTCTATATATATACACACAGTACAAAACTGTAAAGACACCTTACAAGCTGGGACCTTCAACATTTTGGGATGAAATACTGGAACTGCTGCTCTAGAGTAATTTGTAAAATGGTTTCAGTGCTTCACCAATGAGATGCTCAACCATCTCTGCTTTTGTGTCTGACTCATGAATTGTTAAACTCACTTTATTATTATATTTTCTCCATTGTTACCTTTAATTAAATTGTAAAGCTGTCGTTTTTGTGTACTTGGCTTCCAAAGGGAAAATTATAGCTAGACAAACTATTACTGACAATATTGTCAGAAGAGAGATGTGGAGATATTATGTTCACAATAATAATAGAAAGGAATTCCCAAAGCTTCTCTTTAAATGTGTATGCCATTCCCATTCAGACTACAGAGATCATAGCTCTATTCTTCTTTTGGGTAAAAAGAATGACAATACAAGTTAATTTCATCTGATTTCTTAGCATCACCAAACCTTCTCCAAATTAGCTCTTCGGAAAACATATGTGGTCTGCAATCTTCAGTCTGAGTCTATGGGGGACCTGATATTGCATGCCAGGCAGGTACACCTACCACCACTTCTGGTAACAGCTTGTTAGCAGAAGCAATGCACGTTTTTCATAAGGGGAGAAAGCAAAAGTTATATTTAAGGAAGTGACCTTTTCTATGAAAAGCAAAACAAAACTTTAGAAATTGAATTCCTTGGTTGTATCTCTAGGATTGGGAAAAATCGACCTAGCTTTTGTATAGTTTTGCTTGTAGGAATGGTATTTTGAGAGGCAAACCTGAATAACCACTGCCTGATTAGGAAATAGTTTGTCTGGTAATAATGAGCACTCTGAGGAAGCAGTGATTTCCAAATGGATTCTGGGAACATACGGAGTTATTTGTATGCAGCACATTGAAATTCAGTGCATGAAAGCAAGACAGAACAAATACCCTCTTCACATCTGCATATTCCTGTGCTCCAAGTCTTGTTCTGGGCAAAAGGAGGAATGCATCAGGTATATGAAGCCAAGGATTTATTGTTTAATTAAGAGTGAATATTAGTTCTGTTACAATGATACTACTATGCACAGCATTATGTTAATTAGGTAATATACCTGCATTTAAAAATTAGAGGAAAAAACCTCCATGAATTATTAAATCTTTCTTCTTTTAAGTGTGTTGTGCTCACACAGACATAGTCCAGAGGTCACCTCTGGATCGCAGTGCATTTTCAGCAGCCTGCAGGGGCCCTGCAGGGAATGACATGTTACTGATGGGGGTTCTTCCTCCTCCTCCTCTGTGCTCTGAGAATCATGCTCATGTTTATCCTCCTCTCCCAAGGCCTTGACATTCCTGTGTTTTTCAAAGCACTCTGTACATCAGTCCTCATTGGGCTGCAGCTCCACGTTCTACCTGGGTTTGCTTCATGTATGATACATTTTGAATACGCTCAGTAATTCTTCTGTGTCCTGTCTTTTACCTCTAAAACCGGTTTTGTCCTATGAAGCTATGAAGTGTGCATTGTAACTAGTAACTTGCCACTGCTGAGTTGTTCACAGCTTCAGGTCTCATCCTTTGCCTGCTGCACCTCTATGGTCTCTGCCTCCACCACTTCGTAATGCGGCAGCATTATTCTAGTGTCTGAGATAATTTATTGTACAGAAGACAACTCGTATCTGTTTCAAAATTGTTAAAAGTATTTCTATTACGATATGCAGTGATACAAAGCTAAGTAAAACTAAAACGAATCAGGCAATAGCAACTTGTTCATTAGAAGGCTGTTGTTGCAGCTAAAGCTAAACCAAAGCTCTTGGCAAGCCAAGCCCAGGCAAAGCAAGCCTGGCAATCCTTGAGGCCTCCGTTGTTAGCTAATCATAAAGCCTGTGCCAATATCAATACTGTACAGGGTTACAGGATAGGTGCAAATTATGATAGAGGTTCGGGTGCTTTTCATTCATCACTGTTAATAGTCCTGGGCCCATGGATGAGGTCTGGGAGCAAGGTAGGGTTTTCCTGCCTGTGGAAAGCTGTGAGCTTCTCCCTAACCAAATGGGAGTATCTTTCTTGCCACGCTCCACACAGCAGTCTGCAGAGATGCATGGCATCAATTGATAAACAGCTGGCTTTCTTTAACTGTAAATCTAATAAAGATCGTACACAAGCCAATATTTTTTAAGCATGATACGCGATATCCCATCAAGTAAGAAATCTTTGAATTATCCACACGTAATTCAGTTAGTGGCTTGTGCAAAGAGCTGTATGAGTTAGAAGATATTTTTTTTCAACAAAATCTCCACTTGTTTGAGCATCTAGAGGGTATTAATATTTTCATTAATGTGGAAATGGTAATTCCCAACTGAGTTCAGGATCGTGCTCTAATCATAGTTAGAAATTGATTTCAGAAGAATGGACAGGCAAAATAATAGAAAGGTTAGATTGTATTATCATGGGTAGGTGTCCTGCTGCTCTTAGGTAGCAAATATATTTATGTGAGTAGTTTGATGCATAGAAAGAAAACATTGCTCTTTTTCTTCTTTTGAGATATATTCTGAAAAACATTCCCTAGCAGAGGACATGTTTTCAAATAAATGTCTGCAATTAATTCAAGTAAAGTTTTCAGGGTATGAAAATAAGGTTATGTTTGATAAAGAATTTTCTTATGTAAAGAAAAATAATGCACAGATAAGAGCCAGCATAATGTATTTCCAAAACATTTCTTCTATATCTAAATGAAACACCTAAATTAATGTGTGAATGGTTATTCAGAAGCCAGTTGCTATCTCTATTTCATCACTATTGTACTGTGTAATAAGCAGAGGTTATGAAAAGTGTGATTTGCAGAACTTGGTACATCAGTTTAAATTTTCTTTATTTCAGTATTTTAAATCACTTCTTTTTTTGTAGCTTAAGTTACAAACTTACATTAATATCCGAGACTTTAAAAATGAATTTACATCAGTAGTGGTATTTTAGCAGTATTAGAACTTGAAGCACCTTTTAATTACTGTGCTTGGGGATGCGTTTGCCTAAATAAAATAGATCCTTATAATATCCATAGTAAGTTGTTTAATACTTGGGCTGTTGGTTGAATCACTGATGAGGGGCATAGCATGTTCTCTAAGGTAATTGGTTGATAAATCTGCAGTCTAAATTTATACAATTTGATTAGTTCCACTGGCAGATAATTGGTAATTAGATTGTACACAAAATGTCATTTTCTTCCATGCTTCATCTTTCAATCTTATTTCCCAACTAGCATTTGTTTGAATATGAAATCATAGGTTAACATGAAAACAGCTTTATATCCTAGATAATGCCATCGAATAGAGAATTTGGATTGATGGATATAATTTTTTATACAGATGGTAACAATTTTTTCCTTTTAAAGAAAATGTGATTTAGTTTTATTTTGCACCGTAACATTTTAAAGACAGATCATCTAAATCACAGACCTTTTATCTTGCAGGCATGAAGCATGCAATGATACTGCCTTTGTTGTTTGTCATGCTCAATTTTTGTTTTGTTTTGTTGTTTTATTAAAAACTATGCTCTTCTTTTGCAATGCATTATTTTGCAATGGATTATTTTGACATATATTAAAATCTTATTGAAAGTTTGAGATATCCATTACTGATTAGTTATAAGACAAATTACTGTAAAATTTGCCTATTAGTATAGCAGAGCAGTGGTGCATGTCCCATTATTTCAACAGGATAAGGCAGCAGTTTCATTAATTTGAAGACCAACAGTAACTAGACAAGCCAGAAGCTGGCTTACTGTTTAGCATCTTGATTTCTTACCAGTGCCATTCTAAGCAGTGGCTTCTATTCAAGGATGAAAACCAAGGGAAGGAATCATTGGCTGGTAAGGGAGACTGTAAAATGCTAGATTCTGAGTGTGGCTTCAGAAGCCTATTAGTGAGTAATTCATTAGGAGGAGGTGGAGAGAGAATTGCAAAATAAATGGGGAATAATCTGATAAAGAAGAAAGTAGAGTGGAAAAAGTATAGAAAAAGTTCCATGATTTGGGCTCTGCCCAAATTTAAAAAGCAATAAAACCCAGGGGAAGTTATACCAAGTTGGTCAATTCTGTAGTGCTTCTGTGGCAATGTATATTTGACAAGGTTTATTTAAACTCTTTGCCTCCACTTCAGTCATAATTAAATAGCAGCAAAGGGAAACAAAGGGTTTGAATCTGCGAGTTCTTGCACTACACATGTGTGCCAACACTTCATAAATCATTACCCCATGAGGATGGTTGTACTCTGAACCCGTTTGGAGCAGACATAAATTACTTTGCAAAATTAAAGTCAGTGGAGAAGCAGGCTGTATTAAGTTGTTGGTTTGGGGTTTTTTTCTTCAGTTAATGTTTGTAAAGTTCAAACCCTGTAGAGCTGAGGAAAAGCTCCAGTAAGGATCAGCACATCTTTATATTGACTGTCTATAAAGCTTTTTATGAAGCATAGTTATTAACTATGGGATACATGACAAGTATTTCTGGTTACTCTAAGTAAAAGGAATGAAAGGCTAGGTAAAGCAAGATGTAAGTCTGCAGCCTAACCTAAAGCAAGTCACAAATAAGTGCAAAAATAAACCAAAATCATGTGATGATAGCTCTAAGATGAGTATGTGATTCAAAACACTTGCTCTATTCATGGCGTTTACATATAAATCTTTTTTGTAGTTTAATGCATAACCTCAGTGGATTTTACATAGGACTGGTTCCTGCTGAGTGCTTGCCTAGACCATGAGGCTTTCCTGCCTCAGGGTGTATCCCCTCCTTCTGCCAAATCTTCCTCTCCCTTTGCATCATTTTATGCATGCCCTGAAGTACCCTGTGTCTGAAAGCAGTTGCTGCACTGCAGCCCCGAGCACCACCACAGGCGCTCACTGCTTGGTTTCCTGGTTTACACCACCTCCAGCTGATTGTGGAATACTTTGCTTTAGTGTCAGGAAACTTAGGAGGAGTGCACTGGTGGAGTTTGCACCATCTTTGTGCTTGGGATTGCAAATGTTTCACAGTAGTAATGAGTAATATGATATTTAATAATGCATTTGATCTTTTCCTTTAAGAGTAGCTTGCATTTTTTAAGTTATTTTTTTCTTTCCTTGTAGTAATTTTAGGTTCTTATTTTCAGTTGATTGTTGGATTTAAAGCAAACAGAATTTTCTGCTGCCTAGGAGACTGCTTTAGTTTGGTTATTGTCTTTGTAAGCAACCGTGCTTTTACATAAGTTTTAATTTCCTGCTGTTTGCTGTTGGTGAAAGCTGTCTTTAATTCCTTTTACTAGGATAAAAATGGAAATTCAGATGGAATTATCCAATTATTTTGTGCTTTGTTTTATTATTTACAAAGCTTTACGTGGGTCCATAGAATTAAACTGACTGAAATTTAACACATTTATGCTGAGACTGATTTGTTATGCAGAAGTTACATTGCACAGTTAAAATATGCTGAGTTACTCACATCCAAGCTACAGAGCTAGTTAGAGCTAGTAGATCTCATCCTCTGAATCTGCCTTTTAAAACCGATTATTAGAAATGAGAAAAATGAGGGGTTTTTAGTTTACCCAGCCCCCCCTCAAATAAGTGCTCGTTGTAGCAGTTAGACCATCTGCACCTTCGTGAGGGGCAGTGTTTTTAATCAAAGCCTTCCGGTGTAAAGGTGCTTGCAGATTTCCAGTTCTCACGGTTGTTGCTGAATTTAGGTGTGTTTGAATGCTAGAACATGACTGTAAAAGTAGATCAAGTTTCTGGTGTTTTCAGTATAAATTTACTGTGTAGGAAAAAACAAAGACAAGGTGGTATTTGTAACAAGCTACTGGTTTATATTATTCTTACAGTTTTAGGGATCCTGTTTCTCATTTGATTCAATTTATGCATGCTTCGTGTTGGCAGAGCTGTACTGCAGCAAGAGCGTGGAAAAGTAGTACTTAGAATATGGGCCTGTGGTTGGCAGCAAACTAACATATCTACACTGACCAAAGCATAGAGTGGGAAAGGAAAGCTTTTCTCATAGAGGAACAGATTTTCTAACACAGGTTTAGTCCCTGTCCTCTGCTTTCTATCTCCTTCCTGCCTCCTATTAAGAAATCTAGTACTATGATTACAAACTCCAGAGCTGTTATACCTCTTTATGGAGTTTTCATAGTATAAAAGCAGAGTCAGTTTGGAGAGATGGAAGGTGGTTGCTCACTTTACAGTAGATGATGATGTACCTTTTTTAAAGCTATATGTAGTTATATGAAATTACAAACACAATGCATTTATGTGTGTTATTCTAACTATACTTTGGGTTACATTGTTTCTAGCAAGTTCATATTTAGAAATACTCAGATTGGCAAAACAGATCTAGATAGTGCTGTTTGAAAAGGCTAAAGGTTGCAAATGCTTAAATGTATCTACTTATAAGCTTCTAATTTAATTCTCTTAATTTTTGACATCATTACAGTAAGCTACTTGAGGGGAGGGTTCTGGTTTCTTTGGGTGAGTTTAATTCTTGGTAGTTAAAAGATAATATTGCTTCAGAAGGCAGGTTTTCAATATATGCTGGAATCGTGATAACGTATTTGTATACATATTTATGCAGTTCTTTTATCACCAAGTGATTTCAGTGTCACAGCCCAGCCTCTGGAAAGCAATTTTAAAAGTATAGATGTATCACTTGCCTCATGCACTGCAATTAACATTTCTCATTCCCAAGATTGCACAAGGCAAATAAATAATCATGGCAGGAGTATGTAACCCAGAAGTTACAACTTAACAACTAGCATGGTCTAAACAAGGGTGGCAGAGCTTACTGTTTTAACCAAAGCTTTCAAAAGGGATGTGTGTCTCTGATATGAAGGGCACATTACCAACTTTTCCTTCCTCTTAGTCATTCCTGGCTTCTCTCATTTTGACTTGGTTGTGGTCCTGCTAAAGGTGAGGAGCAAAGCTTGCCATTTCTTTACTTGTGGATCAAAACAGTCCTGCAAGTTGAACAAACTGTTATGTTTATGGTGCTCACCATTTTCAAATGCAAATGCTTCATATGTGAAAGTACCTTTGCAAATATAAAGCAGTCAGAAAGACACTTGTATTGCTCCGTGGGGATTCATGGGTTAATACATGCTTTGCAACAGGGACTCTAGTCAACCTGTTTCTTAGAGTATAATCTCATCCATGGTCTGGTTCAGTCTGATTATAAAGTTTAGAAACATCTTTTCTTCTAAATTTGTGTAAGATGACCAGTGTGTTTGTCCTGTTTGCCAGTTAGGTTTATTGCCGACCTCTTCTCCCTTAATCAGTATATGAGTCATCCTTATCTTCATAAACTTGTTTGTTTCCTGAGCTATAGGTATGCTTGAATTCTATGCAAAGAAACATTTTTTTACCCTCCATTGCAATTTTTGCTATATAATAAATGCATGTCTTCAGGTTGCCTTCACTGGATCTCTTAGCTTAACTCACTCCTGTGATGGAATCCAGAATGAAGCCATGCGTTTTGAACTTACTGTGGAAGTAAGCAACCCTTTCCAGATAACTTAATGTGTCTTAAAACAAACCATAGCTAAGCAGGTTATTTAACAAACCACTATCTTCAAAAGCCCAGATCCATTTTTCTTTTCCTTACAGTAGGGCCACTTAAGCATGAAGAGTTTCATTATGCAAAATATATATTGTCTTTATGGTCACTGCCGTAACTAGAAGAGAGGAGAAAAGCAGTGATGTCTGTGACTTTTGCTATCCTTCATGTACAAATCCGTATTTTTGATTCAGCAGACAGCCATATCCTTTCAGATTCAGTGCAGAGCCAATTCCTTAACAGAATTTCATGTTTCAGGTGGCAAAGTTAATGTGGCATTAGATCATATGGAGGAAATGCAAACCACAGGTTATGTGGTTTGAGGATGAACGAGGAGTGAAAGGAGGCAAAGCAGAATTCCAGACTGGCATCTCAACGTTCTCAATAGTGCCATAAACCATGGGAATCATGGCTGGCTTGCTTTCATTCCCCCTCAGGGCTGTACAGGAGGAGTTTACCTCAGGGTCCTAAACTTCGGTGTTGATCTGTGAAGGAGAATGAAGAAGTGCTTTTGACGGTCTAACAATTGGTAAATTCTACCCTGGAAGAAGTTGCAGATGCATAAAAAATTAGCTTGGAGTATCTCTGAAATATAGACCAAGTACAGCAGCCAGCAGGTCATTACAAAGGTTGCAAACATACTCATCTACTGATTTAGAGTTATAGTAAGGAAAACTTAGCTTTCAGAATACTGAAAGCAGATGTCTTTGAAAAGACTCTTTTACCATTACTGTATCTTTGGAATAGGTAATAAGAGATTATCTCATTTAAATTTTTCATTTTTACCTCTTATTTCTTTGATCTTTTATCTTCCAAGTTATCCTTTCAATTTTTTGTGTATGCAGAAGTTTGTATGCCCTTAAGCCAAACTGTAACGATTTATGTTGGAGGTGAATTCCAGATGCCTTAGATTTTAGCAAAGTCATGAAGTATAAACTGGTTTTGCTTAGCCTGGCATGTTGGGCATCCCACCAGAAGCATGTGATTTGCTGGTTCAGTCCGCACTGCATGCTCACTGAGCCAGCTGCTCTGATGGCAGCAGCACATCATTCCTTATCTAAAGCTGTGGGATCTGGTGTGGCAGCTGCAGCTGGCTCCATGTCCGTGGTATATGGAATTCACTAGAGAATGTGGTCAGAAGTATTAAAATGGGGTAGTTTACTGTGAATGCATCATATGGTTTATAGTCACCCGTACAGTTCACTTCAATTGTTGTAAGCATTTGGAAGCAGTCAAATTTCTGGCAGTGTATGGATGTTACTCAGTATCAGTATCTAGCTTATATGATTAGGAGTGTTTTTTCATATTCTCTTTGAGTATAGAATATACAATAGCATGTGATGCATCCATCCTTTTAATTTATATGTACTAGTCAGTGGTTAGTTATTGCATGTAAGCAGCTTTCTCGTTTACAGAGTCAAAAGAGGACAGTGTGTCATTTGTGTAAATGGGTGCAACTGTTTTGACATCAACTGTGTTTTATCTTAATGTATTTTATTATTTGGGAGTTCAGAATACCAGATCCGTATGATATCTGGTAGGTCCACTGGCCTTTGCCCAAGTGAATCTCCGTTGAGTGGAGAATATGCTAATGTCCTGGATCAGCACTTGCCATTCATATTCTTTAGGCTGTTTCCATTGAGTCAAATCAGTATATTGGTCTGGTATGAGCAGATGTTTTAATGAGGAAATCAATCCAGCCCCCACTCAGAAAAAATAAAAACTGGTTGGTTGGTTTCATGAGCCCTTCCGTTTGAACTATTTTAATGTAAAAATTTCCTAATCTTGACACAAAAGATTTATTCGAACAAACTGAGTTGAGCCTATATACCTCCTCTTACCATCAGGTAAGGAGTCATTCCTCAGGGGTCTCAATGTTTGCACCTCTGACTCTTTGAGTATTTAATGTTCAGGAGTCTCCTAGAAAAACTATTTCAGGGCTGAGTGTCTTCAGAAGCGAAACCGCAAACATGTAGAAGTCTGCATTAAGGTGGTTAAAGACTGTGGAAAAATCCTAAATCTTCTGTTCCAATTCTATGAACTTGTATTTATTAATCCAAAGGAAATTAGCTCTCGGTAGGATTTCTCTCTCCAGCTGTTTTAAAAGTCCAGTTTCAGAAAGCCTCTTAGAAATTATCTACCCTGATCTAGAGAGTAAAACTTCTAAGTCATAATAAATCTAAGGTATGGTACAAGTTTTCTTTACCCGTCTTCTTTCCTTCTGCTTAGTGCAGAAAAATAGAGTGTAATTCTCAGGTGTGGTCATAGCCCTGAAATCATCTAAAAACTAATTGGGAAATCTGAGCCCCGCAACCGAATTATCCTTTGTTACAGATCTTTCCTAACTTCTATATGAGCACACTCATATTTCACTGTCTTTTACTAGGAAGTATACACCAGGTGAAATTCACCTTGAGTTATATACTTGCTCTTTGAGTCTCTCCCTTCTTTTTTAAGCGAAATCAGGACATCTTTCAGAGAAAGCTATATCCATGCACTGCAGCTCTCGCTGGAGGTAGATTTTGTGCCATCCTATTTTCAATTAGGTTTCTGTTTAAAATGAAAGCATCTTGCTTGATCTCAAGTGCAGAATATTTAGGTGAGGAAGGTTCCTTTCAACCTGCCTTGAGGGATGAGCTGGTGCAGGGTGGATACCTTCTGTATAGAGGTGTTACAGCACTGTCTCCCGGTGAAAGCATTATTTAAGGCTGAAGCTTTAAAATTTTATCAGTGGGTGTTGACTGCATTTCTTGCATTTTCAGGAGAGGCTGACAGGCAGCAAATGACGTGACACAAAGAACTGGCAGCTGCTCAAGCTGTCATGCTGTTTCAGCAGCTCAGGCTGCTGCAAATGACTTTCTAGGACAGTTTTCAGAGGGACACCCCAGGACACTGTCTCCGTAACAGCTTCGCTTCTCATTAATTTAGTGCACTTTTAGAAAGTGAGGAAATAGTGGGGCTTCTGCCCCCACCCCAATGTAAACGTCATACACACAGCCTCAGAAACAAGTGTCCCTCGCTGAGGGCTGTCTTTGGTACAGCACTGTTACTCGTGTTTCTGACAGTGACTCTTGACTTTATGCAGACCACTGGTAGAGCTGTGTCATAGTGGGCAGTGAGGACTGGTGGTATACAAATGTGAAATTGGAATTCGCCAAAATGAGACAAAACATGGTTCTGTTAAAATAAGAAATGTTCTCCTGTCGATTTAAACACTGCAGTTCTCCCATCAGTTAAGACAGGAGTGGCAAAGGACAGAAAGGCACACTGTATGGTAAACGCAAGTCATATGGAGAAAGGTGACTTTTCTATGGAATTAGATGACCCATTTTCCATTGCTAATATCAGTTTTATCCAAATGCTCTTACAGAGCAACCAGTCAGACCTCAGTGGAGAACATGATGCAGCTGTCCCCAGCATACATACTCCAAACAGGGCCCGGCCAAGAAGCAAGAGTGTTCTACCTGTAAATCACATGAATTTGTCTTTATAAAATCCTTTGGGACTTATATTGTTAGGTTTTTAAAAAATGTGTTTCTTGCTGGGTAGAGGTGGAGTAAAACTGAAGAAGGAAAGATTTTCCTGGGAGTGTAATGAATTTACTTTTTTTAATTTACATCCTTCCATTCTCGTGACTGGAATATACTGGGTTCCAAAGGATGTGGGAAATGGTTCAACTTCAGATATAATTGGAACATAGGGCAGAATATATATTTAGAGATGTGTGCTTTTTATTTTATTGCTTTAGAGCATGGATATACAGAAAGAGGTCAAGTTCATGGAATTAAAATTCAGTGAGGGACACAATGATACAAGTTATCTGAGAACTGTATTGCTACAGGTAAGAGAATCTGAATGAAATATCACTACACACTTTTGGCCACTGTCAGAGAAAGAATGAGTCGTGTTCTGACTCAGCACAGTTGGTCTTAATGTGCTTACTCGATTTCATTTTATTTTATCCCATATCCTGTCAGTAAAGTTGTGAATGTTTTCAGGATATATCTCTGAAGAGCTCCTCGCAGGAAGATTTTCTTCTTTGAGGATTATTATCATATAGATATAGTTGTTTATTCACATCCAGGTCATCAAGAATGTTAGCAACTTATTAAGAATTTTAATCAAAGTAGTTTATTGATGACTTTTTTTAATCTCCTGAATAATTTTAATTTATCTTAATAATGAACTGTAGAAGTTAATTTACACAAAGAAGAATCGGATTATGGTATGTAAAGGGGCTAGTCTAATGGATAATTCCCTAATCTGTGGTTATAGTTGGGATTTTGGATTCACCCTGTGTCTAAGGCAGTTTACCTAATGAAAATTTGAGATGACAGTGTGGAGCATGATAGAAGATACTTATTCTGGATTGGAGCCTGAGCTACATCTTGCTTAGCACACTACAACGCTATTTGCAAACACGGTACACTGTGATTTGCCATACCATCAGATTTCTCTTCACATGCTAGTTGTACCCATAAGAAAATACTAAGACACCACCATATAAATTTAGAGCATATTATGAACTTGTCTCATCATTTTCATTACCTCTCTGAAAGTGCTGTGTTCTTACTGAAAAGGTATGGTATCTTCTTCTTTAACCTGACTGAATTTGATCAAAAGTTGCCCTTCTAAATATAAGTGTGTCTGTGAGGATATGTATGTATATGAAGAATTGGCATCACACAGGTATTTTAAGTGCTTGATGTTTTTATTTATGGCTTTGAAGGCATAGAGAATTGCTTACTGAATTTTCAGACAGTACTGATCTGGGAGGGGATCCAAGCACTTTGTAGAACAGAATTGCAATTCAAAACATTCTTGACAAATTGGAAAAGGAGTCTGATATGAAAAGCCATAGTTGAGTAAGGAGTTAAATACTGCTCTTAGGGGAGAAAATTCCTGTATGAAAGTTAGAGAATGACCAGTTATGTAGCAGTATTTCTATCATAAACCCAGTGGTTTACAAGTTCCCCTTTGTGAAACATAAACTGAACATGAATCTGTAATGTTCTGCCATTGTGGAAGTAGGCAGGCCTCATCGTGATATGTGAAAGCAGGAGTGTATTAAGAAATAGGAAGTAATCCTTCTGTTCCACTCAATGTTAATAAAGCCTCTGTTGGAGTTCTTTTGCCACTTTTTGACATAAACTTCAAGAACTGTGGGGACAACCTGGAGAGAATCAAGTCAGGCAGAGAAGGAAAGATCCAAAGTCTAGAAAATATAACCTATGAAAAAGAAATAGGCGGTTGTTGTGAGGGCTAAGAATAGAGACGAGAGGACTTGTGACATGAAATGCTTCATCATTTGTGAATGTTCAGCATTTGTGAACATCAAATGCTTCAAAGAAAACTGATGAGAAAGGCAAGAAACTCCCTGCCCCCTCCCCTCTGGACAGTTGAGCTTCTCTTTCAGAAAGTGAGATTTATGTAAAGCCTTAATAAAAATTTCCCAAGGTAAGGACATTGGGAGATATACTCTTTCATATAAGTTTCATAGAATTCAATGAAATTTCCATCACTAAAAGCTGTTATGAACAAAATGACAATCATCTGCCAAAAATGAGTTAGGTATTTTTAATCCTTTATTGTAGTAGGAGTTAGAAGACTGCTTGAAGTCTCTTCCACCTATTTTTTCCTAGTATTTTCTGCTAGTATTATTCATACAATGACAAAACGCTTAAGACTAAGCAGTTTTCTCTTTGCGAAGGTATAGATTTCTCTTTTATTAATTTTTTGACAATGATAAAAAAATCCATGTGTTTCAGTATCAAATTTGAACAGTTAGCAGAAGTGCATGTACCTCGCTGAAGGTCAATTCAGTTTAGGCTTCTACATTAAATATGCTTTTGTGAATTTTCTGCTTAGTGTTATATATATGCTAAAAACTATGCAAAGTAAATATGTTTAGTCAGCATTAATAGAACCTTTACCCATTGAAAAGAGTGCTACTAGGTGCAACCATGCTATGAGTACTATCTTTTTGTTGAGAAGAAGAGCAAATAAACAGGTTGGCATATTTTATAATGCATAGCAGAAGAAATACCTTAGCATTTGGATTGATTTAAATAGTCTTGAAACCAGCAATTTGGGTGCTTAAGAAACATGCTTCTGTAAATCCACAGCTACTATTAAGACAACAAATACTTGAGCATCTGTGTTAGCAGCAGGTTTACATCTTCACGGGGTTGGGAGGGGCAAAAAAGCAGTGCCCAGGGGCTGATATTCAGTGCAAGTGCAGACCTAGACAATACTGTAATATGTACTTTACAAGAACTAGAGGCATCGTTAAAATGTCAAATAAAACTGTTAACATTCTTGTCATGGTGTGAGTGTATGGCAGCTCACTTTGTCTGACATTCTTGCAAATGATATGCACTGGGCATAAATAGAAGATGTCACGGTCATGCTTTTCTACTGCAAACCATTTAAAAGTTTGATGACAGAAGAAGAAAAGCCAAGTGAACAATAATACCAAATAGTCTATCCATCCCCTCCAGCTGTTTACTAGGGTCCATAGGAAGCTATCCAGTTGGAAAATATGCTCTCCAAATTAGCAAATGTGAATTTTTTCTGTTCCATCATTGTTTTAATGTTTATCATAAAGACCATTGAAAAACATGGTTTCTCTTTTTGATGTCCAGCTGTCATTTTTGTGCTTTTTCATTGGCATAAAGATTGGAATGTATTTTCAGACTAACCTGCATGTGTGTCTATATGCATATACAGAGGGATGAGAGCCTGTTAAGCACAATGCTTACTAAAGAGCATTTTCCTGAATCTTTAGTAGTTGCAGCATTTTGTTCATTGAGCTGCTTCCTGCTTTGGCACAATTTATTCTTGAGGGAAATATCTAAGCATCAACAAAATGTGTTTCTGGTTAGATAATAGAACCTTGGTGGAGCTGATCACTTGTCAGTCTTCCAAATCAGAACCTGACATGCACCTGCTTCATTTATTTGTTTTGTGCAGCTTCTCATTTAGCATATTGTTACGTTCAGGGGAAGCAATCAGGTTCTACTAAGCAAATTGCTAACATTTTATTCAGTTCAGGAAGCTGCAGAGAGTAATGCTAGGTTGCAGTTACAATGCAGGTTTCTATCCAGAAGATTGGAATATAGAAATATGAATTATGAATATAAAAAATATGAATATAGAAATGAAATATGAATATAGAAAATTTTGCCAGAAATATGGCAAATTTTTTCAATAGAAACTCTCTAAACCAGAAGGAAACCTGTAGGCACTGATGATTTTGGTGTCTAAAATGACTCTATGGGGATAGATGAATATTAAAATACAGCAGAGTTGAGACATTGAAAGACACACAGACCTTCTACAAGTTTGGTTTTATCTTTCATATTATTCACCTGGATGAATATTAAAAATATTAAAAACCCAAACCCCAAAATACACAGAAAACTTAGGCTCAAAAACCAGGTAAGTTTTTAGACCATCTCAAAAGACATATCCTTTTCATCTGACATTTCTCCTGAAATCTTTTATCATGTTCTGCCTACAGAGAAGCTTGCATATCTTTTGGCATCCAGAAGTCCTGCTAGTTATTCTATTTGAAACCACTATGGTGTGTGTTATTTGGAGTGACTAGACTCAACAGGATATTACTAAAGAAAAAATGCATGATCTAAGAAATAATAAAACTCTGACTGTACTCAGTGAAATACTGTATGATACTATTAAATAATATAACCAAGTAACAGAACTTCATAGGATGTCTAATAGATCCATGTAGCATTTATTTCTACTCTTTTGACTCTTCTCAAACATCCTAAATGAATCTGTCTAATAACAGCTTAGAAATCACTGTCAAATTCCATGTATGCAGGTATGTATAATATACTCAAAAGTACTTACCTGTCATTGAAAGTTGTTATGATAATGTGGGCATATTGGTGAAGGTATCCTTTCCTTAAACTTGTGGAGTTTACAAGTTTGATTTAATTATCTCTGAAAGGAGCTGAGAAAGTATTCTGTCCTGCTTCAAATTCCAGTTTATTTTCATTCCAAATTAACCTTTGTTCCCTGATTCGTAGCCATACTTTGTAATTGTTTAATTGCATGTAAAGAGGTGATGTTTTTGACTTAGCATTCAACTCTGCCCCAAAATGCGTCGTTGTGTTTGGAGCTCAGGATGGGAATTCAGAAGTGCTTTTCTGTGCAGTATTGTTGGAACTGCAGCTGCCTGCCCCCTGACAGGCACAGAAGTCACTGTCAACAAGATTTAAAGATGCTGTCATGTTTACACAGCCACATAGAAAAGGTTGAGAGGGGGTTGTGATTTACTCGAAATTAAGTACCAGCAGTTGCTGGCCCATAGCAGTGAGTATTGGTTATGATGAATGTTTGACATCTGCATCTCTCTGAGATACTTTAACCACTTTTTTCCAGATGAAGAGTGCACTACAGTATGTTTCTTAACAGAGTGGGTGCAGGGATTTCAGTGTACTGAGGTTTCTAGAGTTGAGACTGAGCTATTGAATTTGTGTGAGTACTTAATTCTGAGCCCTCAGTAGGATTTTCAAATACATCTGGTTGCTGGGAATTTCATATTTCAGTATAAAGGATCTCTTGGCTCTCTGTGTTTTCTGGTTTGATCCCTTGATGATGAATACTACCAATATGGCTATGTCAAAGAAAACTGTTTGCCTTTTCATATGACAATTGCAAGTAAAATTGGGCACTGTTTCAGAAACTCAAAGGTATTTTTCAGGGTATTCTTACTTCTGAAAGATACTGAAACATCAAGAACAAAGATTTGAAAATTTAAATACCGTTTTTGACAAAAAATGGGTAGGAATGCAACCAAATATGCTCTAGAAGATTCAGAGCAGAGGCTGTTCAGATGGTGTTTCTTATGCAGGTGCAGTTTGAAGTTATTAGCAGAAGCAGTTGCCGGTTTTGGTTTTCTCAGTGTTTTCAAGAAAATACATGGGGCCATCAGCAAGCGAGCAGAGGCTTGACAGTCAGCATCACTGTGGTGTTTGTGCTGAAAATGTGAGACTTGCTTGTAGCCAGTTGCGTCTTTTTAGATCCTCCATTATATCCCCTTGTCTCAGGAAAAGCACACGTTTGACTTTCTCCAGGGGAGTTTGCCAAGCTTCATGTGTATTGCATGGAATACATTAAAATCTGTTCCTTCCAAACACCAATGAAAGCATCTTGATGCATGCAGTTTTCTGGTGGATTTTTTAAGAACTCCCATGAATATTCTACTTTAGTCACCTTGTAAATTTGGAGTTTACACCTGTGCCTTCTAGTTGTCATAATCAGTTACCAGGTTAATCATCTGTAGTGACATCAGTGCCAATGAGTAATACTTTAAGGTTATATACCTGGAGTTGATGACCTTGCAGTCAAGGCATCCTCAGGAGATGGGTTCTGGCAAGGGGAAAATTTATCTTCTTAACTGGTTTTGTGATTTTGCTGCTGCTTTGTATACTTTGCTTAATACTGACTTATATTTCACTCTTCTATATATGATATGATACTGATGATACAAGACCAAACGTGGCTTTTACTTTGGGTCATAAAAGAGTCTCTTAATTTTTTAGATAAATTATTTACAATAACTGTTTTCACAGTGATATAACTGTAATCCATCTCTCATTTCTGTGTCAATGAAGGAGATACACAATATTTACAATAGTATTAACACCACTTTGCTTAGTTTGGGATTTTTTTCCGCAATACGATTTGTGTAAGTGGGATATGTTAAGGGAGATGTAATCTGAAGGCATGCTGTTTGCATATTAACGTTATGCAAAGAGTTAAAAATTAAATTAAAAGCCGGTTTCACCATTATTGTTCATAAACTTGTGCCAAAGACAAAAAATTCTTCTTATGCAGAAGAGGTGGTAGGCCTAGAGGATGCACAAACAGGTAAACTGTGAGAACTGATAAAATGGTTGTGAACCAGCCATGTGTCTTGGGATACAGACATCAGGGAGCAGTGTTGGGCACTTCATCATTCCTGCCCTCCAGTATCTGGTGTTTCTGATTTCTGCTTTATTGATTTCAACTAAAGAAAATATAGAAGAGTATAGAGGTGACACATTTTGGTTGACAGATACATGTGTTAGTCTTGTACTCCCAGCAAGTAGTTTAGACGTCAGGAATAACTCTTAGGTAAGAGATAAAACCAATACCCTGTGATTTCTAAACCTACTGAATCAGTAGGCAGCAGGTAAAGACACAGACTGCTTTCACAGGTTCAGTCGGTTGCCCGTTATTTGACAGACTGAAAATGTGGTGGTTTATGGTACTGGGAATGGCAGCTTCCAGCTCCACAATGGATCAGGCAGGATTTTTCAAGTGTCTTGCAAACCACTGTCTGTGACAGGAAGCTCTTCTGTCCTGCGGAAACAGGGCCGTCAAGATTGTGATTTATCTTCTGGTCCACGCAAGCTCAGGTGCCTGACTTTAGATAACAGGAAGGTGCCTGTGCTAGATGTGCATTTTTCAGTGCTGAATCCTCTCCTGAGGCAGGTGTCTTTCAGGCGTGAAGGAATGGACACTTTTTTCCTCGCCCTTTTCTTTAAAAAATGTTAAACTTCCTTTGTGGGTCTGTGTCAGCAGCAGAACAGCAGTGCCGTAGAGGTAAGAAAATGCATACTGCCCAAGCATATGGAAATATATATCTCCCTAATCTTTAAGAAACGAAATTCTATTTGTGAAACCATCAGTGGTTACCAGAACCAATGCCTTACTTTTTATGACTGCTTTACAAAATCAGAGATCCAGCAAACCTCCTCGAAGTCACAAAAATATCTTGTAAAAGTGATACAGGTTCAGACCAAATTCTGGAGCCTTCACATATGAAATGTAAAACTTTAAAAGTCTGGATTTCTTTTCGGTCCCTAATGGGAGCTCACCTCATTGAAAATTAACACTTTTTTATTATACCTGATTTACTTATAAATCTTACTGCCACCCATTATCAACTTTCACAGACAGTCAGCCTTATGATTAAATCTATTTTATTCAGGCTGCTCTTTTCCCACTGATTTTAATTCTACTTTAATGACTATTTTCTTAGAAAATTCATTCAACTTTGGTTACTTTCTCATTTTTTCATGTGTAACTGTTTTCATCCTTCCAAGCTTGAGTGCTTCTGCAGCTTCCAGTGAGGTCTTTTTATTACAGGTATGCTGTGTTTGTTGAGAAAAAAATCTTCCAACTGTATAAACACTTTAGCATCTATTGATAAATGCTTTAGCATCTATTGATAAACGCTTTAGCATCCATTGATGTCGGGGATTTTTTGGTAAAAGGTTTTTTCTTACCTCCCGTAAGATTTTAAGTACAAATAACGAGACCTGCATTTTGCATCTGACTTCCATGTTTTTACTAAGCAAAGGGAACCTTAGTTGTGACCGAGTAGGCATTGAATGTCAACCCTGTCGTGTGACAGGCTATTAAACTTCATAATCATGACCAGGTGAAGTGACCAAAGGCAAGCAAAAGAGTCCATTTATTCCTTAGAGCGTGCTAGAAGGTCTCCTATAGAGTCTGAAAATGAAGTGATACGTAGTATGTAGCTCTCTGGGAAGAGAATTTATGTATCCAGTGATTCCCTTACAGAGTCCTTGTCTGGAGATTAAACCC
>JAUCNL010085523.1:29358-39580 GCA_032353615.1 Micropsitta geelvinkiana | reverse complement strand
GTGTTCAGGCATTGGAACAGGCTGCCCAGGGCAGTGGTGGAGTCACTGTCCCTCGAGGTGTTCACAAACCGTGTAGACGAGGCCCTCAGTGCCATGGTTTAGCGGTGGCCTTGGCAGTGCTGGAGTAAAGGTTGGACTTGATGATCTTAAAAGTCTTTTCCAACCTGGTTGATTCTATGATAATATTGAAAATGGCAAAATCCTGTTGGTGGTTGTCAGTGATGCTGCTTAAGAGCGGACAGCAGGACAGCACCAGGGTAAACGAAGATGGTTGTAACAAAAGATGCACTGTCAGGTATAGCAGTCGCATCCAACCAGAGGAGACAGGCACACAGGTGTGTACTTTCTGGAAAAAGGCATATCTCATGGCCTCAACCAAGAAATCACAGCTACAGAATGAGACAGTTGCCCAAGCTAGTATGTACAGTAGAACCCCTGGCTGTGGGCTCGCAGTGGTTGTAGTGTAGCAGATAAAGCCACCAAACAATTTGTCAAGCTGTTTTTCCTTCTTAAATCCCTTTCAGATGAAGTGAAGATTTCCTTTCTTCTCATCTGTGTGGATATAAGTTTCTTAAAAAAGCAGGTTAGAGAAACAGCTGTCAGGAATGGCGTAGTTGATCTTGCTTCAGGGCAAGCTGATAGACCTTTGGGTCCCTTTCATCCTTTTTCCTATAACTGGAGGTGGCCCTAGTAACATCTCTGTGTAAATGTTTGTTCTCTCCTGCCTGCTGCATTTTTTCAGCAGCATCTTTGCTAGTTGAAAGGAGTAGTCCGTTTAAACTCAGCATCTTTTGAAGTCTGTAGGTATAAAAAGACACTCATTGTTCAGTGCACCTCCACAGATTCCTTCTTAATCCCAATTGTGTGTACTCATCCCTTGGTTGAGCCTTCCCGTGCAGAAGAATTCGAGTTGATTCACATTCTTTCATAAATGCACGTAGGGTAATACATCACACTTTTTAAGCAATCTGATCAGTTGAGACACTTTCCAGCTCCATTAAAAAAATCCCCATAGCAGTTAAGAGCACCCATTAGTGTGAACAAACTCCTGAAACTCCTCAAAGTACTTGCTTTGCCATGCCATTTAACTCTTTTCAGTGCCTGGAGCTTTGCTTCTGATACACAGTCATAAAAAGGAACAGACTATTAATTTTTATGTATAGAAATTTATCTGTGTTGCCCTTGTAGAACATGTAATCTCGTGAAGTTACCCAATCAGAACAAATTTGGCCAGCAAATGGTACTGTAAGAGAATACTGACACTCAATATTCAGGTATGACATTTTGGTTCAAGGCAGAGTTCTGACAACTGGGGAAGCAGTCCTGACACTGTGCTATTGCTTGGGCCTTGTCCAAGTCATTTCACTTCACATTTCATCTTCACAACTCCACTTGCTGAGGTCCAGTTCATGAAGTCCAGGCAAGGTTCAAACATCTGTACATGTTCCTTGGTTTCTTCTTGAACTGGTTCGTAGAAATTGAACTTGTTCTAATAGGAACTTGGCCTCAGCAAGGATCTTGAAGTGTTCCTGTACCTATTCCCTGATTTTAAAGGAAAAAGAATGTAAAATTCACAGAGCTTTTTCTCTGGAAGAGGCTTTAAGTTCTTTTTAGGTGGAAAGTGTGCTTTCTGTGGAAAGGAGCTTGCTAGTTGAGTATGTTCAAAAAGTGTTCAAAAAGATCTTAGCTGTTCCGGTAATAACTCATTTCATCAGACCATCTATATTTTAAGTGAACTACACTGAGTTCTTTCCTATAATGTCTACTTCAAATAATGCTGCTTTACACTTGGAGAGCCAAATAAGGAAATATAACAGAATCTCACAGGAGTTTCTTTCCCTTTTATTTCGTATAGCTCAGAGACTTGCTGTAACAAAAGCCTTTCTTTCTATCAAACCTGTTTAACATATTCAACCAAACAAACTATCTCCTAAAGAAAGCAGGAGCATTTTTTATGTGTGCCTTGCTCCAGCACTGGCTCTTGAGGACATTTCTGCATTTATCAATGTACTAAATGAGTGATTTTGGACGGCTTCTATGTTCTGATTTGTTTTGTTGTGCCTTTTTTTTCCTCCCCCCTCCCTCCCTTCTTTCCCTTTTAATTTGCTAGGGGAAAAAAAGCAGCTCCTCCAGTGTTGTTTCCTGCAAAGACCATTCTTCAGAGCTCATTGGACAGCGCAGGGCTCTTGAAGTGATAGCTAATTGGTGAAAGAAAGGCCCTGATTGTCTTGAGGGAGCTGGAAAGTGCTGCGTGTGCTGCTGAAAGGGACTAGGGAGAAGGTGCCTGGTTTCGCCAAGCAGCTGCTGCTGGAGATGTTTGGAGATTACATCAGCACTGGAAAAAAGGGGCAAAAAGAAAAAAAAAAGGAGAAGAGAGAAGTCCAACTTCACAGAGACTGAGTTTATGGAGGGTTTTTTTTCCCCTTCCAAAGGTCTTCTGACAATACTGTCATTGTCAATATAAGAGCTGTTAATTCTTTATGAATAGCACATGGGGCCTCTTGACTAAATAGTACGTTACATGTCCCAAATCTGTCAGCTGGACTCTTCTCTCACATGCTAGTGAGATCACTTTGGTTGGAATGCTACAGGAATTGCTGGGCTGGCCGCACGGAACTGAATACTGCATTTATATAATTAGACCTCCCAGATTTTTTTATTTTGCATTACCTCATTATTCTAGCTTAAATATGGAATCAGCCCTTTTGATGGTTTTACTGGTTGTCATTATATTAATACGGTTCATTTTATGGTCCTGTCTTAGTGCTCGTATAGATTATAAACTGTCCCGAAGGTTTCCTGACACAAGAAAAGAGGACTAAGAGACTTCAAAAGGCTCGTTGGGATTTCAATTGACAATGGGGGGAACTGGATAAAGTAAATAGAGCTAGAGCAGATTTTACCTTGGGACCTGATGAGAGAGAAATGACCTGTTGAGGCTGCAACAGAAGTGAAAATTCTTCAGAAAGTCTCATGCTGACAGAGGGGAGAAAAATAACAACTGATTGAGTCAAATAACTTCCTATCAAACTAAGGCATGAACTTCTTGTTGGGAACAGACTTGTGGACTTGTGCCAAGTAAATGCTCCGGACAAGCTGGAAGGAATCCTACTGCTGAGCAGTCCAAGACTGCCAGTGGCCTGGTCTTGATCTGTGGCCCATGATGGTGTGCTGCCTGTTGGACTGACTGCTGGTCTGTATGTTGTCAGCCTTACAGCCTTCCTGGATGCAACAACTGACAGCTCCTGAAGGAAGCTGAAGATCACTGGCCAAACTCAGTACCCAAGTGCCACTGCGTGGACTTGCAGGAGTGGCTTTTTACCTGACCAGCTGGTTTGTTAAAATTCCTTGTGGTTCCTCCTGGTCAGTTGGATCTGAAGATGACTGAATGTTTTGAATTGACTCTGACCTGCTGAATATTCACATTTCTTAGCAAGTATTATATCTGAATGCCAGAAGGAGCTGGATACCACTGGAATAGTCTCTTTCATGTAAAACTCATCTGTGCCACAGAGATTGTCTGACTCTAGCTGTGCTTCAGCAGCAAGGAGGGCACATGACAGCAGGGCATGCAGTGAGTTTTGGCTCAAAGTCTTGCAAGATACTTTCATTTCTAGCCTTTAATAGGGAGCTAAGACACCAAAGGATTTGGCTGCTTTCCCGAGGCCATAATGACTTAAGATATTTTGGTTAAGTTGTCTTACAAAATGAAAGTTCCAAGTGAACTGTCTGCTTTCAAATAGATGTTATACTAAGACAAGCATCTGAAAATCTTCCTCTATATACAGCTCAATTTAACATCTGCTTTTAAGGACTGTATTTTGCTACAGTAAAAGTGGGAAATCTGTTTTGCTTTGCATGAGAGATGCAGTGTCCTTGTCCCAGTCACCTTTAAACATTAAAGAAAATAGGGTCCTTTTTGGGTGGATATTTTGTGTGTCATCTAAAAGTGAAGGTTGCCACCTCAGAACCTGGCTTCTGTATTTCTTGGTAGCTCACATGATGACATCAGAGTTTAGCTTGGGTAAAAGCCTATGTTTCTGGCCCATTCATGACTCGCATTCCCACAGGCTTGTCTTGTTGGTAACTGTTAATCAGCCCTTATCATTTTGTGTTTTGAAGCCTCCTTAAAATTCAGCCCTGAGGATTGTTATGTATTTAGGCTGTGGAACAAGGTAAATGTCAGGTCAATTGATTTCAGCCTCAGATTTCATTTATGGTGGATGACCAATCTACAAACCAGCCTGTAATGCCTGAAGATGCATGTCATTGACCTGAAATCGAGACAGATGACAACTAAATGTAGATGTAACTAACCCCTTTGTCCGTTTCCTTGGTTCTTAATTTTAGTGATGATTCTGTCCTCTTTTTTTTTGTTTCCCAGCATCAGCAGACCACAAAAGAAGAGTGAAATGTTGTCTATTTGATGTGCAGACATACCTCTAAGAATAAGTAGATGGAAAAACACGCAGAGTGATCCGTTTTTCTTTTTAAGTTAATCCTTGCTATTCTTAGCTGTTACATGCAAAACGAAGCTTGTACATAAATTGATAGTGTCTTGAAGAAGCAAGTCTTTTAATCCTTTATTTCAGTAATGTTGAAATTGTATTTGACAGTGTTATAAAGTATTTAAAAAGGTGAAAGTAATGAGAAATGATACAGCTGTGGGTTAATGCCTTTAAACTTTGGCGATACACAGAACCGACACTGGTATGGAATTCACAGCTTAGATTTCTTTATCCCTGCAGAGCAGCATCTGAAATTTTCTATGCAAGTCAGAGAGCGTGGTCTTGTTATGGACCATATTCTTAGAGAGGCTGAATTTTCATTGCTGTCCATGGCACGGTCAGTAAGGAATGTTTCAGAATGTTGTCATGCCTGAGATGTCTTAACCATTCCACTTATTGACTGTGGAGGAAAAAGAGGGCTGTTACTGGGTGAACTTGCTGGTTGGCAGAGTTAGTGAGTACGAGGTGTTTATTCTGTAGCTGACTCCTGTCCCAAAACTCATCCCTGGCCTGATAGGGGAACCAATCTGTCAGTGGGATGGTTCTGTTGGGATTTGTCTCTTTAAATAATTTGATTCAGAGGTTAGGTGAGTTTAGGTGAATTTCACTCCGATTATTGATTTTGATTATTGATTCATTGGTTATATTGATTATATGAGATTGGTTTGGGCAGTGTTTGGCATAATATTGCTACAGGTGAAACTGGCTGGAGCCTAAGGAGTTTATTAGAACACTGAAGTTTTGAGGCCCATTGAATTAATTTAATTAAAAAAAAAATATATTTTGATTAAGGAATTCCCTGGGATCTTGTTGCCTACTAAACTCCTTATGCATTCAAACTAATTTTAATACTTCTGTGGATTCAGATTGGTTTATATTCAGTGCTGCCAGGACCTTTTTAACGTGGGAGGATGCCCTTGCAAAATTGGGGTTATCACATCTTCAAGAGTGCAAGTATAAAGGAAGGGATGATCTTTCTCTTTATTCCTATAGGCATTTGCCCTTTTTCTTCTCATGGAGATAATAAAAATCTAGTCTTTTTAAGTGTTGGTCTGGTGTTATGTGAGTGTCTACTAATATATCCTGGTGTGATCTGATGGAGCATTGTGCTAAGATGCCTGAATTAAGAGGGTGGCAGCTCTAGAGCTGAAAGCAATACAGCTCTATTCCCTCTAGTTTGTATTAATGTGCCTTGACTAATCTTGGCCCTGAAGCTGTGTCCCTTTGGGACTGTGCCACAGTGCTAAGCCACTACCGTGCTTCTGGCATTGCCCTCTAGTCAGTACAGGTTGTACTTGTGAACTGCTGCACTGAGCACCCACATCCCTTTTCCATAGCAAAGAATAGAGGTGGTTTTAGGAGCATTCCTTGGGGCTTTGCAAACAACTGGAAGGGGCTTCTCTCTGCACCACCACCCAAAAAGCAAATCCACCTCATCAGGAGTGTGGGGAGCCTCTGGCACTGATAACATCACAGTATTCCCAGGAGCTGGGGTGCGGAGTCAGAATTCAAAGCAGAATTGGTCTGTGGATTTGGAGGGAGCTCATCTGGAGCCAGCTTCTGTTCTGCCTTCCACCTAAAGTAGCCACACTTAAGACTGGAGTTATTTTTCACTGCAAATGGTGTGATTAGCGCTGATTTGTGCTTCCTGAAGTATCCTCAGAGAATTCTTCTGGCATCTGAAATTGTATCTTTATGATTATTAGAAATTTTGTCATAGATGGATTGGGTTTATGCTGTTATACTCTGATGTAACCGTACTTTCTTTCCTTCAGGAAAATGTAATAAAAAGGTATTAGTTTAAATAGCAGTTATTTTATTTTTTAATGTAAAATTTAGCTTGTGCCTGTGCTTACAAGTGACTTTCTTTTTACTGGATGGAGTGCAGCAGAAGGAAACATTTTGGAGAACAATTGCTTCATGTCAAGTAATTGTAGTTTATTTAAGATTCATCCTGAAGCCTGGATTTCAATGAGATTTCAATGGACTTGACTGGAAATCACTTTGGAGTCTTCTAGAATTTGTTCCATTTCATTTACTTATTATATTCATTTAGGTACCTTTAAGAAGGCACTTGCATCCCACTGATTTTGTTTGCATTTAAGGATGTATTTAAAAATAAGCCTGTGTTTAATGGCACAGTGGACAGTGGGAATGCAGGTTGCAGTGTGGAGCCCCCTTTCAAGACATGACACAAAGGTATGTCTAAAAAGTAAAAAAGTAATAGCTAAATACTGTGGTGATAATAAAGTCCTTACAAATGTAAAATTAATTGCATTTCATACACACAGATTAAAATCCACTGCATATAAATATATTTTGTATGTATTTATTAATTTATATCATTAACATGCTAAACAGTAACCAAAATTACTGTGTAATTTATTGGGAAGAAGCCGTACTTTTTGCTTTAAGACATTATCCCAAAGAACCTCAAAGACTGGGTTAGATTCTGTTCCCATTTATTGTTGGAAAATCAGATTTTTATTATTCTGCCAACAGACTTAACTGCAGGTTTTGTTTCACACTGTGTTTGATACTGCAGCACCATTGTAACCAACAACTGTTGAGGCACTACTAAAAGTAGATATGTAATTACAGAAGCTCATGAGCCACTTGTTATGCAGTTAAAAAAACCTCTCTAATATTCCACTGTTACTCATTAAGAATTTTCTTCGTGTGAAATGATTTCTTGATTATTTTTTTCTTATCTAGTAATCTGTATCTGTATGTACAATGCATTTATGTTTATGCATACAAACTGAGAATAAAACTGATGTATGGATGCAGAACTGTTACTGTGATAATGTAATGATATTTATGTTTATAGGATTATGCTTTGGTTTGGTTTTAGCCAGTGTTTTAAACAGAACTATAGAAGTATTTATGTAAGTATTGTTTCTCATTCTGTGAGTACCTTAGGAAGGTTGTCATGACTTCCATGTCTTAATTTCCTCCTCCAGAAGTTAGTTCAGCATTAATATTAGGGTCAGTTTACAAATGTTGTAGGGAGTTGATGAAAGAAGCTACACGCACTTAGCAGTAAGTGTGTAGAGATATGTATGTTTGTATTTGTGTGTATGAACATTTATTATCATGTAGCAGTGTTAATATTTGAATATCTTATCATAACAGCCCTTCTCACTTCACGGTACTCAATCTTGTGTAGTACTGAAAGAAAAATGATGGATTTAGGTGCTTAAGTAACTGAAGTCACAGGATGCAATTTGCATTGGTGTATGTTAGAACTTTTATGATGACAGACAATCTTTGAGCTGTAAAATCTCATTTGATTGTAAATATCCATTATCTCTGTACCTGGCAGTGCTCAAGGCTAGGTTGGACAGAGCCTTGAGCAATATGATCTAATGTGAGGCATCTCTGACAATGGCAGGGGTGTTGGAACTAGATGATCTCAAGGTCCTTTCCAACCCAAACCATTCTGTGACTCTGTGACTATGATCTGCAAGTGTCATTTCTGTCCAACATCCTCTAACATGCAAAAAATTGGCATTATGGACTGCATTATGGTATGGAGGGCTATGTATGAGCATGTAATTATATTTATTGAGTAAAATAATTCTACAAATCTGTTTTGCAGTGCCATTATAATGGCATCCACTTCAACAATTACTGTCAAACCATGTAAGCCAAGCAGAAGGAGGACTCCCTTAAATGTATCTGGCAATACAGCAGGTGGTCTCATTACTTTAGGTAGGTCCATTACAGCAAACTTCAGAGCTGAGAAGCTGCAGAAACAAGGACCTAAAGAGCTGGCATCCCAATTGCTTGTCCATCAAGTGTTTATAATGAACTACCACATCATAAATGGAGGCTCAGGGGAAATCTTGAAACCAGCACTGCTGCTCACGTTCAAGTTCAATAGCACAGCCCTAGGGAATGGGAAAGTGTTGTTAGGATCAGACTTCATGTAGGCATCGAGTTGTTGGACAGTTAAATGGTATAAATCTTGGCTCGAGTCTGTGCACAGGAACCCGGAGTTACTCCCTCAAATGCAGTTGGTTTGTGTTTGATTGTCACCAAAGTGGGTGACATTATAGGGCGGCCCTTTGACTCTCACTACAGGCAGGGCTAGTAACAGCATCTATTACAGAGGCTGCCAGGCACTTCCAGCCCTAAAGGCCTATTTTCAGCTCTTCATGACTATCAAAGTAGCTTTTCAAATTAAATTTTTCCATGTTGCATTGGGTGTCTGCCTCAGGCTGAATTCTCTTCAGAAAGTTTCATCCAGAACAGTTTAATGTCTTCCAAGAGCAAGATAAGAGAAAAATACATTATTTTACGCATGCTAAAAAAATAATACTGGCAATGTTTTTCTCTGAAAAGATGTAGTTGTCCCATTCTGGGAGATGATTTCCATGCCCCCCTTCTCCATCAGGGATGTGTAACTCTTGTTCACATGAAGGAAATGATGTAACTACCTCCGTCAAATTCAAGGGAGACAAGATCAGATCTGATATGGGAAAATGTGGATGAGGAAATTAGCAGGGGGAAAAAAGAAAATATAATGAGGTTTTAGGTGGAGGGGGAAAGTGGGCAGTGCATAGTTGATTAAAGGAAAGCTGGACTGCACCACATAGGATGACTAATGCTATGAGTGAGCAATAAAGAGGGTGGACAAGAGCTGCTGAGTTGGTGGTGAGAACCAAGTACTCTTGAGGCAGAGGGACTGGGGCAGAGAAATAATCATGGAATCACAGACTGATTGGGGTTCGAAGGGACCTTAAAGCTCATCCAGTTCCAACCCCCTGCCATGGGCAGGGACACCTTCCACTAGACCAGGTTGCTCCAAGCCCCATCCAACCTGACCTTGAACACTGCCAGGGATGGGGCAACCACAGCTTCTCTGGGTACCCTGTGCCAGGGCCTCAGCACCCTCATAGGGAAGAATTTCTAGTTTTAAAACTGAAAATATTGTCGTTAGATATTCCCACTGATGGATTTCTTGGTCTCCTCTTCTTAGGTGTCAAATCTACAGTAAATCCATCTCCTCTTTCTTAAACAGTTCTGTAGTGGTGTTGTTTTTGTAGTATTGAACGATAACACAACCCTTCAATGCCCAAAGACTGCGGCCCTCAGCAAACAGCTGTGTGAACACAGGAGGCACAAGCCCTTTTACAGAAAAAAAAAAAACCCAAAAAACCCCAAACCAAAAATTGATTTCCTAGTTTGAAATATGAAGGTCAAAGTGATAGACTGGGGGTTTTCTTTAGTTAAAAAAGAAAATTATAAGTAAATAAAAGCACTTCTTCTGTGCTTAAAGTCCCAGTCAGGACCTAAAAGAGAACAGAAATACACTCAGGAAAATGCACACTCCATGCAGTCATTCCCAACATGGAATTTTGGTTTTAAAGGGAATTAGGTAATTTGTCCTAATTGCAGATAAAGTGATTTCCAGAAAGGAAGTTGAGGGAAATTATCGCCTAATTCTCCATTCCTTAAAAGTGTTTCTCGCTGAACTACTGTCCTGGTGTTTAGATCTGGGAAGGGAGAAGCAGAGCAGGGTGGCTGTATTGACTCCTCTCTTCCAGACACCGGAGTGCCGAGCCCGAGCCAGGCTCCCACGGGTGATGGCTCCGAATCCCCGTCCTGCAGGTGCACTTTCTGTAAAAGGGGATGTGCAGGTCCTGGTCCCTGGCTGTTTGCCACCACTTTTCTGATGCGGTTGACGACACATGACAAACCTAATCGCA
>JAUCNL010085523.1:12989-28606 GCA_032353615.1 Micropsitta geelvinkiana | reverse complement strand
GATGTACTCTAGGTTACCCTGCTCTTGCAGGGGGGTTGGACTAGATGATCTTTTGAGGTCCCTTCCAACCCTTGGGACTCTGTGATTCTGTGATTCTGTGATACGTTTTCTTTGCTTTTTGGTTGCTTACCTGGAGATCCTGGGTCTAATTTGCTTATATGCCAAGCACTAGCAGCTGCAGATTGCTGGTTTAACAAATAAACTTTTACATCAAGGATTCAAATTCTGAGAATCTGAAGTGAAACATCAAAAATAAGTAGATGCAAAAGGAGTAGTTCCTCTGTGCTTTAGTTTCTTACTGCAAAATGAGATGATGTAGATATAACAAAAATGTTAATCAACATCTGCAAAACACATAAACATTAAAGCTCATTGAGGAGGAAATTATTCTTGCACAGGGGATCAAGCCCTGATAATGAAGAAAGCATAAGAACTAATTAAGCAAGCACTGTCCATCCTGTCCACTGAATGTGGCAGGAATACTTCGGGAAAAGTAATCTACTGGGCAAATGAGTATGACAAAATGGAGGGAAAATAACTTTTCCTTCTCAATGTGTCATAGAAGAAATCAGTAGGTGCTTCTCTGCAAGCTGCTAGTGGGCTCTTAACAAGTCTACTCACAGGATCTGAGAGGCCAGATATGTCTAGTGGTACCGCTTAGTTTCTAAATCCCGTTCATGCTTGGCTGTGTGATAGATGTGGAGCTTCCAGCACTGAGATACAGGTGCTCTGGGTGTGTGCAGAAGGACAATATATGTACAGTTTCCTTTTTGGAAAGGCCCAGCTGAGTTTGGAGCCTGTGTCCTGTGCTTAAAGAGATGCTTGAATTTAGGATTGGCCTAATGTGACTTAAGAGACTGTTTTCCTGACTACCTCTCCTTTGAGAACTGGCAGCCTTAAAACTCTTCATCAGTTTCTAATTGATACTGATGAGGTGGATACTCTCTCTTTTGTTCTTTCAAGAATAATGCTTTCCTTGCCACTAGGTTATAAAAAATGCTAAATAATTCCTGCTGTATTCTGGGAATGATTCTCCTCCCTAGTCTTTGTATTAAAATTCGTGGAAGGATTCATCAAGGTCTTTTAAAAGTAGGAAATCCTTGTGTTCCAGAGTGTTGAAAGCTGAGGTGGATTTTAAGGAGGTGTCACTATATGCTTGTCCTATTCTTAGTTTCTTCTTAGACATCCTCTGTCGATCATGATTGGGAATGGTGCAGAGTTAATTGATTCTGCAGGGCTCTTCTCTACTGGTCTAGAACATCTGAAAAATAAGAATCTGTCCCTTATATTGTTTAGAATTTATCAATGGGACAAATGCTTCCTGAGGGTTGGAAAAAACCAGCTTTACTGCCTGTGTCCTTAACAAAGCAAGGTCATGCTCAAAGGATGAGAAGGAAGATAGCAGTGAGAATTATGAGGGTACCTGAAGACATGTAACTTGAATTGAACACTTTCTATACCGATCCCAGAGCAGGCAGTTCCAGTAGCATACCTCTGTGGCTCTGGTAGCTGATGACCTGACTTTATGTCTGTGCTTTCTGACTCTTTCTTTACTCATGCTTTCTTTGGCACACACCTCAGACTGAGTATAGTGACTTCCAGATTTTTAGTCCCTGCAAAATGTCTCCCACCACACCTATGTTTAAAAAAGGATTCAGGATCCCCTTAGCTAATTTGTTTTTAGGTGGTTAAAATACTCGACACGAGCTCCAGACCATGGAGCAGACTTAACATCACTGTTTTACAGCTATGTGAACAGTTTTGTGTACTGGGACATACCTATCTCAGAGTAAAAATCTAATTGGAGGTCGTCCTTTGTGTAACCCTGTTAACATTTTAGATTATTCTGGGAAATCCTGTGGCCCAAGTACTATGGAATGCAGTTAGGAAAAACAGTGTTTTCTCAGATATTTCAGTTGTGGAATATTTATTTTGTAGCCAAAGGAACTTGTTGCCAAGCAACTGACCATGAGTAGGATCCACTGCCAACTGTACTTGGAAAAAAAGGGAAGAAACCTACTTACCTCTCCTTAGGCTACATGGGACTGTTTGCAATGCAGTGAAGAGGAATCATAGAGTAAAATCTGTGTGACAGAAGATTTATTGTATCATTGTATTGTATTTATTGTACCATTCTATCATTGTTAGTAGACTTTGGTCATTTAGGCCTTCGAGTCATATGGACAGAACTAGTGAAGACATTGGTGCAGGAAATCCAGTCATTTTCAAAAGCCTTCCAGTTTGAAGTCTGCTTCATCTCAGTCCTAGGTGATGGAGTTTGATCACTTGCTTTTCACTGGGCTTCTGGTCCAAAAACGGGTGAGGACTTTAGATGCAATTCTGCTCAGATTTTTTTATTGATTTGGTACTTTTGGCTGATCCAGGTGTTCAAATCCTGCTTGTTTCACAATTCAGGTACCTAAACTCCTCTGGTTTTCAGAGGAGCTAAAGATGCTCAGCTTGCACTCAATGAATGATGGTTAAAATAAGACATAAATTGCTTTGAAGGAAGCTTATAGCAGTGTGGTTGTAACTGTTTCAGCACAAGCAAAGCAATCCCTACTGCATAAATTTGTTGAATGAAAAATATCTAGTTCGGGAGTTGTGTGTTGGTGAACAAATGGGCTCATTTCACTGGACGTAGCTTGAGAAGAATAAACATTCACTCTGGATTAACCTTGATTTTGTTAAGATTCAGTGGGTATGCCTGTAATGAATGCTTCCAACTCTTCTTCTGGACTGGGGCGTTTGTCAGCCATACTATTGGGGAAGAGTGTTCATTAACTGCTCTCTTAAAATGGCCTGTTTGGCCCTAGGTGGACACAAGTTGATGCTACCTGCCTGGATAAATGGGAGGTGCTTATAGATACATCTTATGTAGCTAAATCTTATGGAGAAGTGGATCAAGAAACTATAGGAAGACACAAGAGAGAGCTGTGAAATTGAAGGGTTTAGGAGCAGTCTCAGTGATATTTCAGAACTTTCATGAGAGATAGAAGGATTATTTCTCATAGTGTGAATCTTCTGGGGTTTCTCAAAGATGTTCAGGAAGCATCTGTTTATCTGTGTTTCCAGAGTGGATTAGTTCATCTGTTCTTTGTTGTCTGTGTAGCTCAGTTCCATGCTTCACTGCCTACTTTGGAGATGTTGCTTGGGTTTCTCCTAGGAGAGGTCAAGATGTCAAATTCTTTATGTTTTCAAGCACAAAAGAAGCTTGCCCATGATGATGCTGTTCAGCTTCCTAAAGCTTCTTCTCCAACCTTGGCTCTTCTTTCCGTTTTGTCCTCTTGCTTCAGAATAATGCCTGTCCGTTGACCTTGTTTAGGAGTCAAAGCTCCACATGGTGGCATCACCTGTTCTGGTGCTTGATCTTCAACTGCTGGTGGGGTTTGTGTGCACACATGTTGGTTTGGTTCGCTTCTGTGACCACAGAGTATTTAAAAATGTTAACTTTATGTGAGGCATCTTCATGGCTCTTATGCATTAATTGGAAACCTCAAGTAGTGGATTACTTAAAAAAATGCTATTTCACATTTATTCCAATCTTGCAAGAATGATTATTGTTCTTCAGTAAGACGGAAAAAGATTTACTGAACATGAAGATAAAGATGGTTACCATGGTTTTAGTGTGTTTTGGGAATTAATCTCCCGGAATTCTACTCATTATGTTTTCTCTAACTGAAAGTATGTGTACTGTGCTGATGAGCTTGAGATTTTTATTAGCATAGTTTCATTTGGTAAAAGTCTTGAGGTTTCAGGCTGGATTCCAAAAATGTAGTTATTCAAAGTGTAGTTCTCTACCATGAGAACAGCTAAATTTACTTTTGGTGCAAAATAGTGCATGAGTATTATTGATAAATTCAGTTTCTGTCATGTAAGTGTTACTGTAATATTAACAACAGGAAAATAAATTCAGCAGTACATAGTGGCTCTAAAATGTAAAAGCTTTTGCTCTAATTATATGTACAAATACATATTTGCCATTTGCAGGCTGTGGCATAGTTTGGACTGCCTGTGGTGATATTTCTTTCCATCGCTTCAACAGAGGAACCTCCCTTGAATAGTTTCCTTGCCAGCAGATTACACTCTTGTAGTTCAGAGGAGAGCTGGAAATCCTGTCAGTTCTTATGCAAGTAATAGCTCATTGCATTCCTTATGTGAGCAAAATCACTGACAAAGGTATCTTCTGAATTGTCAGTTACTTCCCAATATTTACTTCCATCATAATATACCACAGGCAGTATTTTAGACAGTTCATGAGTCAGATGAATAACCTCTCACAACAGTGTTGTGTTGATGATGGTAGCGGGATTATTTTTCATCCAGAACAGGAAACATACACCTAGGAGGGAAGAGAGATTCCTTCTTGTTATGAATAATTTTGGTAGTATACGGAATACTATTTCCCAGATGAAATCAGATGTTGGCATACCTACTGTTTGTACTAAATATCAGAATTCTGGGTTAGCCATTTAGCATCTTGACCTCCTGACCAGCACAGGTGTGTGAAGAATTGTTCTTGTTATCTAATAATGAATGAACTTGTTTTCTCCATTTGCATAAACGTTGAAGTGAATGCTCAAGAACAGATATATCTTTTTTTAATGACACAGCGTTTTGATTTACATCTCACAAACATTGTTTAACCACCAAAAAAAGCACATAAATCTTAAAAGTAATCTGCAGACTGTGGCTGCCTAAAGATACAGCCTGGAAATACTGTTTGGCCATCTTGAAACCTTTCCTGTTTGTGTCACAGGAGGGAATGGAGGAAATACTATCTGATTCTGCTATCCACTCATAAACAAGAGTAACAGCTGATAGAAGTCTGATCCAGTTCCATTGTCAGAAATATGGGGTTTTTAACAGATAATTTTGAATAACAGGTTTTGTAAGATGGGGAGCTGTGTACTCCCTCATTTGATGGCAACACCTATTGAAAACATTTCCAGATAAAGCTTGCTTTCCCAACTATAATATGGGCACAATGTAGTGGCTGTGCTATATTGTGTATTATTTTGTTTATACTTTGTGCTCTTCATACGTGCTGTGGCTGCTTGGAAGGCCATTAATACTCATCCTGGCCCCAGTTCTTGGCTGTGCTGTAGTTAGTCTGCAATGGTCTACTGGATCTATACCATGAAAGGCAGTCTATGAGCAAGGTAATCCTTTGTGGTCACTCTGTTGCCTAACAGCTCCTATGCTGCATAGGGTGCAAAGCTGTAAGCAAAGGGACTATGGTCAAAACATCTCAACAATGCCTGAAACCTGCACTAGCTCGAAGTCACTGACAGGTGATGAAAAGCAGAACAGCTCTGAAGACGCCCCACTTCACACTAGGATTTGACCTGGAGGGTAGCCAGCCTCATGCTCTGGGCAGCCCCCAGTACTTTGTACTTGCCTTGGCTTCACTCTGGGTTCTTCATGTGCAGTTTGAATGTTGCTGAGAGCCTGGCTCAGCAGGGGTGTGCTGGCTACGGTCAGGCTCTCCTTTTCTGAGTGCTTGGATGTGTTGCGCTCACACTGCTTGTGGCTGGGGCTGCAATGACTATATGTATAAGTTATAGCTGGCAAGCACACAGCTAGTAAATAGAAGGAATAGAAGACAACTGGGTAGTGCAAATGTGCTTTCACAGTCCTTGTCGTTTGTAGGTATTACCACATTTGACAATAACATTTACCAGTGCACCTAATGCAAAAGCAGTATTAAATTATGCATCTGCTGAAACACTGCTTCTGGCTGTTCCGGGATTGGAAGGTGCTGAAGTATTTTTATTTTCCATAAGAGATAGTGTTCAAGGGCAGTGATAGTTCATTGCCAGGCATTTTTGTCTTCTTTTTTGTCCCATTTTCCCTTTTTCTGCCTGCCTTCTACTGAGTTGAAAAAGCAGGGTATGCGGCCTTAACAGTTACCTGTGGAATAGTTAGAGCAGAGGGTAATATTCAGAGGCTCTGCTTTCCCAAGGTTTCCTGAAGGAGTCTCTGTTTATCATTCAGCCTGCAGTGCCTGTATTGGGTTACACGAGGAATGTGGAAAGCTAGATGGGAAAATCTGTCGGGCTGTGAAAAGATCTTAGGCTTTGAAATTTTATGGACCATGCTTGCTAATGCACATTCCATATTCCAGGGGGTCTGGCTAGCCTTGCTTCTCGTAAGGATGTGATGGACATTGTAGACTATACGTACATGTTCTGTTGCATTCTGAACTGATAAACTAGGGCACTGACCTAAGGAAGCCACAGAGAGGAAATCCTACTAGGTGATAAATTATACTGACACCTACTAGTGTTGGTATAGTCCCCATTTAAAAGACATAATCTCTACTATAGTAAAGAGCACTGGTGTAACTCTTTTTCCACAGCAGCATTCCAGTAAAATCGCAGTTTATGAGTGGGGCCCATGTTTTTCTTACATAAAAATTAATTATGAGAGACTCATATACAGGTTAGGTCTTCAGCTGCTAGATTTGCTTTTACAGCTATTTCAGCAGGACCTAAATTTGCAAGTTGCTAAGTGCAGTTGATAGGAATTGATCAGATGTCTTGAGTTGTGTGTGTATTAACTACAGTATATGTTACATGTGCTTTGTGAAATAAAACAAATCTGTTAGCTTAGGACTTGATGATCTTAAAGGTCTTTTCCAACCTAGCCAATTCTATGATTCTATGAAATTAGCCTTTGTGCTGACAGGTTACAGTGCAAACAGTGCCAAAGGTATGAAACTGGGGGCTGTATTGAAATTTTTCCTTATTTTTAACTTTAGTTTGTCTTGTAAGGTTACCTACTGCCCTGGTAATATCATTAAAAACAGGAAAGACAATAAAAGCATAGAAAATGGAAGGAGCTTCCTGATTAAAAAGCTGCAATGACATGTAAGCATTAAAGTGTTTTCCTCTTTCTTTTTTCCCCCTCTCTGTTGAATGTGCTCACTAAGTTAGTCAGCTTTCCCAGCTGAAAAGGTGAGATATTAATAGCAAATCCGCTGACGAGGGGTTCACAGCTTGAGTTATCTATATGTGTATGCTTGTAGGAAATAAGGAATTAATTCCAAAGCTGCAGGAGTTTGTCTACATGATCACATCAGTTAGTTTCTATAAAGCAAGACTTGATGTTTATGAATGCAACACAGAGTTTAAGTCAGTCAGAAAAAGACATTTTAGGATTTTATGCATCTAAACAAAGATGGAAACTTTGTTCAGACAGCAGTAGACACGCATCTCAGGTATAAAAAACATGGGTTAGGGAAAGACTAAGTCTTTAAGGAGAGGCTCTACTAATAAGGTATTCTTCTTTATATGTTGCAAAAGAGCAGTCTGTTGGATGAAATTGTTACCTGATTTATACAAATCAGACCATATTCTTGTAATTTGAGTGTAAAATGACTTGATATATTTCTTGGGTAACTCTGTTGTCTTCATTCGGTAACTCCCTGTTTTAAACAACAGGAGTTGTTTAGAAGTTACTAGGGATTTGTTCACCAGAATACAGAAGCGCTGGTCTCCGGAAGTCTGCTCCCTTGAGCAGACCACTGTTAAGAAGACATGGCCTAGAGTAAACTTCAGGTCCTAATGAATGACCATGGATGAGGGACCGTGGATTTCACCTGTGATTCCTGTCTACAGCACCTGGATAGATGTTGGCCAGATTGAATCCCTAGCAACACATAAGCTTATGCTTGCTTAGAGGTTCATGGATGTATTGAAGGTGATAGATTATAGACACCTTTCCTTAATGTTTGTGGTTTTTTGTTGAGCTTATATCCAGATCTTAGTGTAATTCAAACATCCTACTTTTTGTTTAAAATATGAAGCAAATGCATTGTGAAACTGATACATTTCCAAATAATTTTGTCATCAGGCAATTAAAATATCATGTGCTATAAACATCTCTAAGATGCTATGGATGGGAAGGTTGCCAGTTTCACAAGTCACGTTGCTTTCAAAAGTACAATGAACGTACAGTACTCTGAGCAGTCTGGAAAGAAAAGTCATTTTCCAGCTCTTAAAAATCTTTTTTTAGCTTTTTGCAGTGCTCTGAAGTAAAATTATGATGATTTTAAAGACAGAACCATTAATTGCCAATGAATTGTCAGTTCTGGCACACTTAAGTTATGAACAGCATGGTTTGGCCCGTGCTTAATATCTTAATAGTGTATATGAAATGCTTTGAAAATAAAGCTAGCCAGAAAATCTGTGCTGCTTATAAGAAAAAATAAATTAATTTGCTTTATCAAGTTAGAAAAAAGATAAATAAATTACACCTACTTACTCCAGTGTTGATGTTTCTGGCTAAGAATATGACTGTGTAGGTGGGGAATTTAAAGTGGGGTCTCTTGGGTTTGATTCTTTTGACATGGTTAAACACCAGATTATTTCCTTGACTTTGAAAATTGCATCTCTCATGGGGCTGATCATAGCATCATAGAATCACAGACAGGTTTGGGTTGGAAGGGACTGTAAGGCTCATCCAGTTCCAACCCCTCTTGGTTGGAAGGGACACCTTCCATTAGACCAGGTTGCTCCAAGCCCTCTCCAACCTGGCCTTGAACACTGCACAAATCAATATAAACATATATAATATAAATCAACCTACATGTTCTGCTATGTTTTACCTAGCACTGCCCATTGCTTATCAAATTGATTTCAATTTCTAACAAGCTGAAAAGCAGCTCTTGAAGCAATTTGTTAGCTTTAACAGAAAGTGTTGTGAACCTGATGCCTTAGAAATGTAGTTAGAAAGTGTGAATGTAATATGGTTTACTTCTAATGTACTGACTTATTGTTGATCTGTGTCTGTTGACTGAATTGCAGGATCAAGATGGGAATGTTGTGCCTGGTTGTGTCTCTTGTGAGCATTCAGAGGAGCAAAGTCGCCATATGGGAGAGCCGGGTCCTGTTCCCTGCACTGCCAGTGCCTTCTGGGATGCTTTCAGAGGTATTATTCAAAAAGGTGCACTCAGGGAAAGATCCTAAAGTCTTAAGCTAATTAAAATGAACGTTGCATCCTCAGTGTAATATGCTTAACAAGTACAGGCTGTAAAATGTTATTTCTTTTATCTAAAAAAAGAAAAACAATGTGACAATGTTAATGAGCAGTCCCAAAGTAATAAAAGTTCCTTCAGTCCATTGTTGCTCTTTAGGAACAAGAATTCTGATGAGGAAACCCCAGAGGACTGGGAACAACTGGAAAATTTTATCTAAACAATTAAGATTAGCTCGAGTGTTATAATTACTTAGGAAGCAGTGGGCCATGTGTGCTGAGCGCTGATGCGCTAAACACACGTGTTGGATCATGTGCTCTTGTCCAGTTGACTGCAAGATGTCTGAGTGTAGAAAAGTTGTGTTAACTAACCTCTTGTGTTACACTCCTTCAGCAGTGGGAAAGGACCACTACTGTGAGGAGGTATTCACCACTGGTGCCACGTTGCACATCAGGAGTGGTGTTGGGAGAAGTGGTGTATGCTGAAGGTGTTACTGCATTCCGACCTGCAGTACTCTGGAAACTTCATACTTAATTTTGGTTTTGGAAATTGTATCTGGAAAAAGAAGGCAATTAGTTCTTTTCTGATGCTTAGTAATGTGGCATATAAATATGAATGAAGGAATGGCACGAGATTTCACTGCAAGTGCTGAGGGAGTCATAGATGGACGTTAGCAAAAGAATAGGAGGAATGAATGGGGATATGCACTAAATGTTTATTCTCTTTGAAAGATGATCTCCCTGCCTGGAAACTCAGAGTTACTAAATAGCTAATGGTTGCAGATAGGATAGATGGCCTCAAGATTGATGACTGACTGTTGTTCTTCTAGGTTTTTAATCCAGGCTTCTTCTGGAATGCAAAATTCCTAGCTCGAGATCGATTACACAAGGACAGCAAGAGGAAAGAGACAGTTGTAGTATTTGTCTGCTTCTCAATCTACCCAAGGTGTGAAACTGGTTTTGCTTGCAATGACATGCCTGTTGATGCCAGGCCATGTAACACTTTCTTATTACAGCCCTTTGCTTGCAGTTAAAAGTAAAAATCTTCCCTGATACACAGCTCATTTCTTACACTGAATTATGGTTGTGTTGTCTACACAGATAACTCCTGGGGACTTGGGAGGCCACTGTGACAAAGCAGAAGGTGCCTGAGTCATTTAGGGTGGGCAGCATGCCAGTAGCTGTGCTCTTAATCTAAATTCATTTCATCCCTCTGCAGAAATACCAGAATACACCCAGCATACAACAGGGGACAAAAGAGTTATACAATAAGCAGAGATGGGCCTGAATCAGTCTGAACTAGGAGGTACTTTCCTGTGAGTGCATGCCTGAAACATCCAGCTTGTCTTCACTGGTGTTAATAGAACAGAGGCTGGCACAGGGAATGGAGCATGGGGTCAGGTAAGGAATCTAAACTTTGAAGTGTGTCTCCAAACTGCAAGACATACATAGATAATGACTATGAAGCAGTTGTCTCAAGTGTAAAGGGTTCTTTACAATAACACCTGCTAAACTTCCTTTGATTTTCCATTAACAAAATACCAGCAGAGAGGCATATGAGTATGGAAGGCTGAGAAAAAAAGAGCTCTATAACGTTTTAATGGTAGCTTTTAAAAATGGTAACTCTAAAAGAATGCGTGCTATTGTTTTGATTTGCTTTTAGCTTCTGATGATTCCTGTAATACACAGACTATGAAAATGGGATAAATATTCTGTGCCCGACTGCATACATTAGACCTTGAAAGCGTGGCTTAAAGTGCTCCTTTGCTCATTGGGTGTCATTCTGTGAAGGAGAAGCAAGAACTTCTGCTCAGGTCAAGGGTGACACAGCAGACTGCAGATAGTTGATGCTGATTGCATTAGTTAAGATGATCTGATTGGCAATAGGTAAAAGTAGGATTGAGTTTCCAAATGCAAGTAAACATATGAATGAATGGCTTCCTGCCAATGCTAGAAGATAATTGATAACGCAATTAAAAATGGGAACTATATTAACTGATTACTAGATTAGCTATAAATTCTTAAATAATGGTCAATTTTGGTTAAAATGCATGAGAATGCTGGATATAGAATCATAGAATGCTCTTGGTTAGAAGGGACCCCGAAGATCATCCAGGCTGAATTTTAAATCAAAGTTTCCATCCAAATATCATGTGCTGTGACTTCCTACACTTCTGTAGTGAACCAGCTAGGGTGAAAATTCTGTACAAGCGGAGAACTGAACTTTTAAAGGTGAAAATTGAAGAAATATTTAAATCTTTGTTACTTATTTCTGGTTCCTGAAGAATTCCTAATACACCACATAGTCTTCATACTTTCTTCCCTACCCCTCCAATTGTGCCTCTATAAATCACCAGAATATGTGCTGTGGAGCATGTAGCAATTGCACCTGTGATGTGCGCAGCTTTGGGAGCTATCCCTGCCTCCTCTTGGAAATAAATACCACAGCCTGATTCCCTGCCCTCTGTGCCCCACAGAGGTTCCTTAACTCCTGAATTTTAGCAATGAGATAGGACATCCTGTGTCGTTTTACTAAGTCGATGTGGTTCTCAAGTGCTTTTCCCAAGGTGAGGATTAGAGAACATCAAATGTTGCTTGATGGAGGGAAGAAAGCTTGTGTAATGCTTTTGTTCTGCTAACATCAATGTGAAGAGCTGCCTGGGAGTTTTGGAATGGAATCTGTCATCGTTGTAATCCTGTTCTGGAAAATCATGATGGAGACAGCACAGGGAGTGATGTCAGTAGCTGTCTGACACAGTCATTGCGCACAGCAGACTCATCTCCTTACCAGACTTCCCTTTGTCTCTGACATTTAAATGGCCAATTGGCAAGGTTATTGGTGGTGTTTTTTACGTTTGTTTGTTTCTTTTTGCCTTTCCCAGCTGTGTTAAAATTCAAAACACAGATGTGTGAGACAGGCTTGTACAGAGGAGGGTCTGTTCAATGCTCACTTCAGAGGAAGTTTTGTGTACTCTGCCTTCAGCATCATATGCAGGGAATTCTTCTTCGTGTCCATACAATGCGATAAACAAACCTGTGTATTAGCTTTAGATCTTAGCACTTCTGTCACAGTCTATGGCAAGTGGTAAAACTATAAGAAAGATGTGAGAAGGAAGCTTTGGACTGTAATCCTGTGTTAAGAGGTGGATTGTCTTTTATCCTGTGTAAGTCATCTCCTGTGTAGTGGGCACCCTTGTTTGTAAGGCAGTGTTGCAGGTAAATCATATTTGTATTTAGATACCCTTAGGTAAATTCTTCCCTGTGAGTGTGCTGAGGCCCTGGCACAGGTTGCCCAGAGAAGCTGTGGCTGCCCCCTCCCTGGCAGTGTTCAAGGCCAGGCTGGACAGAGCTTGGAGCAACCTGGTCTAGTGGAAGGTGTCCCTGCCTGTGGCAGGGGGTTGGAACTGGATGAGCTTTAAGGACCCTTCCAACCCTAAACCATTTTGTGATTCGATGGTAACTGGAAAGTCAGCTCAGCTTTAAATGGTGGTAAGTGCAGGAAACTTTTGAGACTTGTAGATGGAAAGTGCTACATCATTGTTCCCTGTAAGACAAACCTTGGTTATCTACTGAGGTCAGAAAGAGCCCATCGCATGCTGGCACTCTCTAAGTGCTGGAGTTTTTCCTGTGCACAGTGTTTCTGTTTGCTGCAAGCTGGAAGGAAGTTCTACTGAAACAGCTTGTGGCTGAAAACTCAAGTGAATCTCATAGAAAGGATCTATCAAAAGCAAGACTGTTTTTAAAAGCACCAAGCAAGGAACAACAGAAAGCCATGTAGCCTGCTGGAAATGCCATACTAGATTTCCAGTCTAACTTTATAACCTTTGCATAATTCCTAAACTCTTTGATAGTATCACTAACTATTTGCTAAAAGGTGCCTGTCACTAATCGATAGTTTTCTTAAACAGTGTTAATTCTGCTTCCACATGGAGAACATCTTTTCCTGCTCTGGTTTTGATGCTCTTGGGTAATGCTTCATGGTGGGGGTGAAGGCAAGCTGAGCTCCCAACTGGGAATCTTCAACACAAAAACTATTAAGTGGTGATAAATCATTGGAGGCTCAGCATGTGATTAAAAGCTGTGGCCACCAGACCTTTGTTCTCCAAAGAATACTTGCTGGGCTAGAGAATCTTCCATGATTGTGTTGGGCTGGGTGCCCAGGAAAATGGCAAAGTGGGTATGGGAATGTTCCAAATCCAGTTGCTCTCTATTCTGGCTAATGGCAAGATCAGTTTTAAAGGGCAACAGAGCTGTGGAACACTCCTCCCTGGAGATGCCACTACCCAGGAAAAGCCCTGGTAGTATTTCCGTAGTTTTGCAGACAACCAGGCTTCATTCAAACAAGCAAGTTTCCAGCTGCGTTGCCACAGGCAAGATGTTTTCAATGTGAAGGGCACCGAAGTCTGGATGTCTGACTGAGTCTGCAAAGAGTCTGATATTGTAATTCTGAGCTGAAGACAAGTTAAATGGCAAAAGTTCATGGAAGGAGTTAGGAAAGGGAGAAGAAGGGATTTATACCTGCATTCAGAAAACGTGTGGTATGAACCATTAACCATGTAGGAAGCATGAAGGATCGTCAAATTAGGAAAACATTATTTTCCTGGATGTGAATCATGCTTGCAAAAGTTTGGGAAAATGGGTCAGTCTTGAAGATTTCCCTACAGGTAAGGGCTGTCCTAAAGCTGGACTTTCTGGGGCATATAGTTCATATTATATTTTTGCTTCTTGACCAGATGAGCATAAGTTAGTGGCACCTCTTAGCTTATAGTTGTGGGAGATGCTGTGATCTGTGTGTGTGTGGACCATGTCCCGTGGCAGAGCCTCATGTTGTTCTGTGGAGCTACGTATGAGCAGAGGCTCACATTCAAGTGGTTAATAAGACTTCCTGACAACTTGTGGCTGCTTTAGCAAGGTTTGGGCGAAGTGGAGAAGTGATTATGGATTGAATATAATATTATTAGGAAAGATACAGCTAATATACTCTCAGCAGCAATCCACTACTTCACATTTCAGCCCAAGCTGCTGGTGGGAGCACACAGTGCTATCTCTTTTTAGGTAGCTATCTGTGGCCACTTCAGAATTAGTGGGTTGGATTATTTACATATGGTCTTCTTAAAACTCATCTGTTTTAAGAGGCAGCCTGTGCTTATGACAGAGGATCCTCTGGCTTTCTGTGCTCCCTCTAGCAAAATGACTCAGCCTGATTATGGGTAAAAAGGCACCAGTGCTGTGAAAACCAGCTTTTTGCAGACCCAGAGGGTCAAAGCAGTAGCCTGGAAATGAATTGGGGTCACCATGCAGACAGGAGAGACCTTTTACAATTATGTTTAGTTTGACTTGCAGTCAAACAGAAGTAGATGGCAAAGCAGGGAACGGTATCTTTAGGCAAGACATGAAATAATATTGCTGTCAACTTGAATAAGAAAATCTGACTTTTTTAAGCAACTGCATATTAAAATAGCCTGTAGGGTCAAACAGCCTTTCCTACAGCCCTTTGATAGCCGGCCTGATAACAGCATATCCACTATAAATATCCTAAATCAACAAGGCTGTATCGCTGCTGAAAGCAGGCGTGTTCACATATCACAGCAGATGGGAAGAAAGTAAATAATATTTGTCTTGCCTTTCAGCTTGATTTCCTGTTTTTAGTAAGCCAGAGTGTGTCCATATGTTAATCAGATTGCTAAGGAAGATAGCTCAGGGCAGCAGACTTCTACTTGACCTGCTGGAAGCAGGGGGGCAAGGAAGGGGGGAGGAAGTCCTCCCTGGCCCTCAAATATCTGTGGCAGAAGCAGTTTGTACAAATATTATGCGAATGCCTGTGCTTCTCTGACTTACCCTGGGAAGTGCTGAGCTCTCGCCTTTCCTGCCTTAGGCACACTTCACAGTGCTCAGTAAGCTGCAGGATTGGACCTATTCACTGCAGATTTCTTAATCCACCTTTTCTTTCCTCTTGGAGATTATTGCCATGGGGAAAATTTCAGTGTCCTGATGTTGGGCAGAAAGACCCAAAGTCCTTGGGAAGAGCAAAGACTGCAGCCCTTCTCCTCTGCCTTCCCTTGCCTTTTCAGAGTCATATTTTTCTGTTCTTCCACGCTTGCATCAACACATGGCAACTTTAGCTGCTATGTGCCCTACATAGAGCACAAACACCATCCATAACGGCTTCCAAATGCACTCCCAGGTCCTATAGGTTTTCTCTTCAGACAGGAGATTTTAACTTCCATGACAAGTAGTTCAAAGATCTTTTGCATGCACATAAACTTTAACGATGTTTATGGGCACTATAGAGTTGCCTGTGAGGAAATGATGGTACACCTGATGTTCTGAGTGTATTTTCTGTGGAAGACATTTATGTACATTCTCTAAGCTCTTGGGTTTTCTCCTATTTTAAAACTCCTAAACTTATAAAATGTTTGTGATGTGAAGAAAAGCGAAGAAGGTGATTTCAGTGGACATTGAGCTCACACCCATGGTCTGCTAGAAAGCGCACATGGCAGCTGTAATTCCTGCAGAAGTTAATTGTGTTCATGCCAATGTGGCACACTTTGTATAAATATGAAAATCACAGAATCACAGAATCACAGAATCCCAAGGGTTGGAAGGGACCTCAAAAGATCATCTAGTCCAACCCCCCT
>JAUCNL010085523.1:0-12889 GCA_032353615.1 Micropsitta geelvinkiana | reverse complement strand
AGAACTGTGGCCTTGCTAGGTATTCTATTCCTCCCACACAGGATCCTAAACTCCACCATCTCATGGTCACTGCAGCCAAGGCTGCCATCGACCATCACCGCTTCAACCAGACCCTCCTTGTTATAGCATATTTTACATTAAATAGACAGTAAATACCAAAAGTAATTGAGAATGTCCAAAATATATGTATGTATGTTTGGTGTTTTACGCTTGCTGGATATGATGAGTTAATATGAGATAGATGATCCTGGCATCCACATCAAGTCCCAGTTACCTCCTGCAGCCTTTTGAGATGAAGGTGGATCCAACCGTCAAAGCACCAGCCTTGATTTAGGAAGCTGCTTTCGAAAGCCTACCTTCATGTCTGGTTTTTAGCAAGTTGCTAGTTTATATCTTTGTTCCCCACCTCTTGAAGCAGAGCAGTACTTCCTGCCTTGTAGACAGGAAAAATATACTGAATACTGAGATGTGTCAGGTTCCACAAAGGTACCTAAGAGAAAAATGGGCATGCCAAGGATTAGTTTGATTCAAATCCTAGTTTGTCACTTGCAGTTTGGGACCTTGAAGGGAAAGGAATGAGAATGATGCTGTTAACTTCTTTCTTGCATTCAGTGTGCCTTGGCTGTCTTCAGGCAGGATCTAGGAGGTCCAAATGCAGGGAGGACTGGAGCTGAGAATTCTTTATATTTCTGAAGTTGAAAGACAAAACCAGAAGACCACCCCTTCCTGGAGTGGCTTTTATTATTAGAAAAGCAATTTTTTTCTTGCAGAGGAAGTATGGTTTTATGGAGCTGGAAGCCAGATGATCGCCCTTCTAATCCTGGTGTTGACACAGACTTTCCTGTGTGACCTCACAAAAATATCTTGCTGCATTCCAGTTTCCAGTCAATAAAATGCAGCAATCATTCTTCGTTATCTCTGAGGAGCACTCTGCAGTTAATAATGCGTGGTTGCTAGACACATTTTGATACACACATCAGTGCTCAAAGATCATGTTTTGGTTTCCAGAGTTTTTCTGGTGGTGTTCTTTTAAAAGCGTTTAAATAAGTTAGGTCTTCACTCCTGTGGCAGTTTCAGGAGCTCTACTCCTGTCTCCATCAGTGTATGGAGCTTAATCCCTTTCAGAGTTTTGCCATGGATCAATGTGGTGGCATAATAGAAAGCTCTAGGAGGAAACTGAGATCTTAAGCAGTATTTTAGTAACTTCATTAAGAGGAACAAGTAGGTATAATCACGTGAAACCTGTTAAAATATTTTAAGGTCACTTTTCTAAAAGATGAGATTAACTTAGCTTTTCGTGAAGATCCAAACTACATTTCCAACCTTGTGCTGCCTACTTCCATGCTGCTGGTGCTACTGCTACTATTACTCAGGTAAGGGACACATTTTCTTTACCCATCGTTTCTGCCGTTATCCTTTTATATATGCCATCATGGCATCACTACCATGTTTTCTAACACTTCCCCCTTGTTACCTGACATTTCCAGTTCAGCTGATCCATGGTAACCTCTGGAAATCCTGCAGATCCTTTGGCTCACTGCTGCTTTAGGTTGGCCATGGTGTCCTCTGGAGTACTTGGGGTGTACTGTTTTCCAGAAGATGAATTTGTACCTATTTCATACCTGCCACTTGCCTTTATCATGTAAGGGAAATGTTCCTAGTGGGACTGAAGACTGGTGAAAGTCTCGGCTCTGAGCCTTTGTTTTGTCATCTCTCGTGTTGAATTAATGGGTATAGCCTTGACAAAGATCAGAACATGGTGAAGAAGCCACTGCAGAAAGAGAGAAGCCACAGCCAAAGTGATGTGGCTGAGGTTATGGAGCACTCAAACTGAGAGCAAGTTACAGACCTCTTCACTCTTAGTGCTTCAGCCACCAGTTCATGTCAGATGCCAAATATCCAAAGTCCCTGTCCAGATCCTTGCTGTGTGTAAAGCTGGGGTGTAGGGTCATTTCCTCCTTTCTTTTTCAAATAATCACCATTTAAAAATGAGTGCCAGCGTGTTTTTTATTCCTTTCATTTACTTGGAATCTTTGCTGCACATCTGATTCTTGGTGAGACAGGGACTGTAATTTCCATGCTGTTATCTGATCCATTTTCATGTGTAGCTGGTTTTGAAAGTAATCCAGTTAGTTAGACTTTATTTAAATCCATTCAGAACAATTATCTCAAATTCTCCAGCATTTGAGACATTCATCACGCTAGAAAACACAAAGATGTGTATAAAAATATGACCATTCACCTTGAGTGGTGCTTTAAGGGCATAAAAATAGAATCATTCTGTTGAAATAAATCATATCATGTGTTTAGAGTGTGACCAACAGGTCTTGATTATAGCCGTTAATGTTTCTGTTTCATAAAGAGGGCCTAATAAAGGCACTCTGAAAAGGTTACCATATATTGCAAAGAATTGCTTTACTGTTTACATCCGCAAATATTTTAGGTAGAGAGAGAAAATCATTAAGTGTTGGCTGTTAATCCCAGGAGAATGTAACAGATTCAATTATGTAATGTGACAATGAGTTAGTTCTGCTTTGCCTTGGATTAGAATTTAAGCTTTTCCTCTTCAGATTTATTCAGATTGTTAAGTGGCTGCTGAGAAGCTGGAACCTTGTCAAACAAACTTGCCTTTAAATTTTAAATCATTTTTAATCAATATGTGAAGAGGCCAAGCTCTGCCATATGTTCCTCACCATCCATTAGTTGGTAGCTGGTCATTAAACTCTCACTAAGGTTTCCTAACTGTGACCATTGTGATTTTCTTTTTCCCTCCCTCTCTGTAGAGTATGGGCAAAGGGGAGCATTCGTGGCAGATTGCCTTGAGGACAATAAAAACTCTCATGTTAGTATGGTTGTTTGTTCAAACACAAACAATAGAGACATTTTGCTCTTACCATTTGCCAGCTATCAAGGGGTTTCAGGCCCCCTCCCCCTTGGTGCCTACAACTCAAAACAGATGCAAAATCTTTCTTTTCAGTCCCCTTGAAATGACCTGTGGTGGGGCAGTGTCATTTAGAGGAGAAATGATTGGAGTGAGAGTGGCTGGTAACAATAGGGGCCTTGTGCCAGGCACATGACGGAACAGTGAGGGGGCTGTTGGTGACTTTATTGGGGAGGAGAGCAGCGATCTGGCAGGTGCTGCCATTGTTCAAGGTCTCTGCTCCTAGACAGTGGCCGCAGATGAGTTCATGTCACTTTGTTCGAGCTCTTTATGCTGGGTTCAGGGATGTGACACTGGTCAAGTAGCCGATCCAGCTTTTCTGATCTCCTTGACATGGTCCCTTCTGTGACATAACCCTTTCTTGCTGTGATATGTCAACATGCTTCTAGGCCATATGGCTTCAAGCTAGAGTAACTTTTGTGCTCTCTGAAAGGGACATAATAACTTCATGTTTACTGTGCTAACACAGCTCCGGTACTCACCACTGATCCTGGCATTATTCTGTGGAGATGTCATCCAGACAACCAATTAAAGCATATTGATACAAAATAGATCCATTGGTTTAATGCTGGATTTGACAACAGGGGTGATGGTTGCTTACAAACTGAAAGCTCCCACCGGCTCTATTTAGCAATGTGCTCCCTCAGCATTCTCCTTATACACATCATGGTGCTGGGTTCTGGTGATGGGATTGCAGGCTGGCAAACCAGGGTGAAGAAGTTGAAGTTTTTTACACTCAAAAGAATACCATGAGTGATGTTAAGTAGAAAAGGTTAAACAGCTTGAAGTAAATGTATTAATGCATTAATTTTACTCGTGCTGCCCTTTTCTCAAAGCACCAGGCCACACTATAATAGCCACATCTGCTTCTGTTGTACATATTGTTTAGTGCTAGGTTTTTTGGCTCAGAGAATAGAAACTGGTCTTTCTGTGGGGAAACAAAGAATTTGTTTTTGTAAATTGCCTCTTTGTTTTTTGGTTTGTGGTTTTTTTTCTTTTTTTTTTTTTTTTTTTTTCCCTGAATAAATCATGAAAAACCTGGCAGATTGAACAGATCAGCCATATGGAAACTGGCAAATTTTAGTCTGCTAAGGATAATTAAACATGGATGCTATGTAGTCTAATGAGATACATGTTTGTGGTACAGGGGAGGACCAGAGAGAGACAAAATGAGGCGATGGCTCTCAGAAAGATGAATTATATCTTTAGGATGTGAACTGCTGACATGCAAGATATCTGAAGTGTTCTCAGAGCTGCTTAATAGGCCTGTGGTAGGCAGGTCTCATCCTGACTGTGGTTGTCCATCCAAATACTGACAGACAACTTATACAATTGCACCTTAAAGGATGTTTTTTTTCTTCAAGAAGCACCATAGAGCAGTGCTGTTACGTTAAGTGACAGAACAAAGACTTGGTCATAATATGTGGAGGACCATATATAAAACCATTTGCATTGCAGATAGATGTTCTTACTAGACATGTTTGACCACCTTTTGATTCTTAACATATAACATAAAAGATAAATCAATTTGCAAGCAGGGGTCTTGAAATTTTGACACTCAAATGGACCTATAAATGTGTCTCATTAAAAAAAAGCAGAAGGTCTTCAGTTAGGATAAACAGGTAGCATAGAAAGGGAATAGTTTCTAGAGTAAAACCTGGAGTCAATGAGCTAGAAACATAATAGGAAAAGGTGTCGGGGTTTATAGAAATGTTTAATATCAGTGTAATGGGAAATGACTGAAGTATGCAACCAACCTAGCCAAACACTTCACGGACAAACAGGCATGTCCCACTTCATTCCCAAAAAATAACAAGCAGACAAGCAAACTGAAAACAAATCTAAGGGGAGCAGAGAAGGCTGTGAGAGAATGTCATCTGCTGAAAGAGTATCACTAAACCTTCCAAATTTCTCTATCTCCAATTCTAAGGTGAAAGGGGTCCTACCTCTGGGTGTGCTAATCACTTCGTGGCCTTTCCATGGATTAAACCTCTGGATTTTCTATCTGTATAGAAGCAGGGCAAGGAAAGAGATTACTTCCCAGATGTGGGGAGGTTTTCATTAGGTTTAGTAATGCACTCTGACCTTTTTGATGGCAGAGCCAAAACTGCAAAGGGGAATGAGGGCATACACGCAAACACTTTGTGGAACTCAGCCAAGCACTCCATACTACCCCAGCTGTGTGACAGGAGCTTGTGTGGTCGAGGAATCCTCTCCCTCCAAAAGGATGCCTTACAGCTTGACAGAACCTTGGAATATGCATTTATGCTACTATACACACAAACCAGTGTTAATTCTAAAATGCCAGGCTTTTAGGCTTTAGGGAATGCCAGGCTTGAGATTGGTCGCCTAATGAATTGACAGGGTATGATTAATAACTATCAGGAGTCATAGGTAAAAACAGCCCCCAGAGATTCTTCCATCTCAGGATCCTCTGAATGTTCTCAGTACTATCTGTAAGTTTCATAAAGAATGATGTATATAATTATGGTATTAATAAATAAAATTCATAATAATGTTACCAGACCCACATAAAAGCACATGTTTGGAAACATGTCTTGTGGTTTGTTTTTGTTTTTTCACAACAGGCTCTTGTATCTTAGAGATAATGGTAACAGATTAATGCCCATTTTACCAGTCTGAGTGCACAGGAATCATTCCCAAGGCTTGTGAAGCTGTGAGCATTTTGACAGTACTCAGTAATTACCCCTTCTTGTTTGAAAGCAGAAAGCAGTAATGAGGCAGAAGGATGACGCAGTTGAAGGAATTCCATTTACAAGTTGATTTCTTTTTGTTGTTATTAATTACATTCCACAAATTTCCCTAAAAATACGGATTATATTCATTAGGTGGGCTCACCTGTGATTTCCTTTTTGTCATTCAGGAGACCTGGTTACTGTGGGGAGATAATGTAGTGTGTAAGGAATATATCACTTGTGCACTGATAAAATTACCTCTGTCTATTTTTGTAGTATAAATCTCCATGATAAATTTTATACTACAAATCTATATAAATATACCAAATATAGTATGATTGGTTTATAGTCATAGGTACTTTTTGCCAGTTCGGCTGTAGAGTTTATTGAGCTGGTAACATCACGTAAGTAACATACTACTTGGTGTGATACTCCAGTGTGATCTGGCTAGATTTTAACTGTTGTGTTTGACACAGCAAAAAGCTTGACTTGCCACATCTCGTGAACTGGTACTGTAACTATTAGCTTTAAATTCTGGTTGTCATATAAATAGTATGAATTCCTTAGTATCTTTCCAGAGTTCTTCCTAGGTGTTTGGCAGAAACCAAACATATTCTTCCAATGCCTGTGTGTAGAGTAGCTTAGTTCACTGCAGAATTGAGTTTCTGCCCTCAGATATCCCAACAGGAGTGTTCATTGTGGATGCAGAACTGTGGCTGCTACCAAGCAATTTACTTAAGAATTTGTTTTCACAGACGAGCAATTTGCTTAAGTCTGCATTGATAATCTATTCTTAGGTACATTATCCTGGGGTTTTTTTGCCTCACCTACCTCTCTGGAACTGAATTCGGAAGTTCTACGTTTAGTGTGTGTTTTGTTCAAGCTTGTGTTTGCAAATACTGTAGATGCGTGTTTGGGTAGAGTACAGTTGATTCAGAACACTGAAGTTTGCTTATCTGATATTCTCATGCAATAGAATAAACAAAATGAAGAATTAAATTTAAATCTCTAATTTTTCACTTAAAAATACCTGGCCTGGAAATGACTGTCCTGGGAAGTTATCTTCTAGGAACATGACACAAGAAGTCTGAAAATCATCACAGTATTTAACCTTACCTTTAGGATAAGGTGATGTGACCAGAACCAAACCTGTAAGCAGTCTGCATGGTATGCCGTGAGATACTGGGCACATATTCAAAGAAGGCTTTGCATAGCAAGAACCATCAGGCTTGTCATCTGATATGCAGGAATTAATATTGAAGAGGAAAAAATTGTCTTTTCTTTTGCAGACATTTTCTTTGTTTTGTATAGACCCTTCGAAGTAGAAAATAGAATTCGACATTTCTGAAGTAGAAATGGTCAGTGCCAACAGACTTTGTTGTGTTAAAAAATCAGAGCTGCAGTATTCCCCAGTAAGAAAGTCTTCTTTGTGTTTGATAAAAATGCTGATATGTGATGAGGTATGATGGGTAAATATCAGGAGTCACAGGTGAGAACAGCCCCCAGAGACGTCCTTTCACCACTGATACCTTGCTGAAGAGAGAATCAGGTAACTGACTTCCAGCATACTGCTTGCAGCATGTTTCTTCCAAAGGAGAATTAGAAATACAGGATGACTATTCTGTATGTATGAAAGCAATACATTGAAAATGGGAAGCAAATGCTGAAGAACAGTCTTGCAGGAATTGTATGGATGTGGTGCTGTGACAGCTAGGGAAAAGGGGAGAAGCATGGGGATGAGCTAGAGTCATGTTGTGCTTTCCAAGAATTTTCTAGTGAAGGGTCTAGATGCTGCAGTGTGGTGCTGGTTGATATTGGCAGCTCCTGATCCCACAGAAAGGTGCAGAAGCTTTGACCTTGTCACAAGCTGGACCTAGCAGAGGCAGGGTACTGCCAGTCAGGCAGAAGATGCTACTTTCTACAGGAGAAGGGATCTCTGTGAGGTGCAAGGCACCTGGTGGAGTCAAAGACTTTGGTCTTGCAGGATTTGTCATGGGAACTTTAAGCACCCACTGGGCACAGAGCATGGTGTCAGCATGGTGTTAAAATCTACTCTTACCATGTTATACCAAACACCCTCAGGCACTGGGAAGTCTCAGTTTTTCTTCTTAGTAACAGCAGTATAAAGCATTAGCGAGGTCATCAAGGCTTGCTAATGGGAAAACTGAATGTATCCTACCAATTTCTTGGTGTTTTAGCAATGTCAGTGTAGGTTCTCCATTTTCTATTGGCAAGGATGGGTGGTATCTGGTTGCCTGTCTGTGAAATCAAATGTTCGTGGTATATTTTCCCCTGCAGTTGCACCTCATTGAGGACTAAATGTGAGTAAATGGAACTGAGGGAATGAAGAAAGCAGGCCACAGCTAAAGCTCAAGGAGAAGTATACCGTGAGTAAATTAAAACCAGTGTTGGACTGTAAGGCAGATACTTAAAATGGTTTGATTTATAAAAAGTATATCTGAAGGAATTACTATTAATACAACTGACTATTTTTAAAGATGGCTTTCGTAGCTGAAGGGGAAGAACAGTGGCTGTTTTGTCATGACAGGCTAGCAGAGCTGGGAATATCCTATTCATCTTCTACTTGGCACAAATTACATTGGATAAGATGGTAACAGCAAGGAGTGTATCATGGTGTTATGATCACTCCTCAGTTTTAAGGAACCTGTGAAATGAAAGGCCCCAGACTGGCCAAGGTTGAAAAGTTGAGGCTGTAACCAGACTTTTTGTTCCCCAGCCGGCCAGGGCCATTACTGAGCAACAGACAACCGTGAATAGATGATGGGCATCTTTGCTTTGTTGCTGCTCCCTGGTTTAAGGATACTCTTGTCCTCCTTCTGCCCCTTCTATATTTGACAAGTTTGCTTTCAGCAAATATGACAGGCACTGGTGGGGGTCACTGGCCCAGTTCCACATTTCCACACTTGGCTTGCTCCAAGTTCACTGGCCTGAACTAATGTATCCAATGGAGGTCGAGCTGCTGAACATGATGAGTTTTTCTATATTAAACATGCATTGGCGGGTTTACCCTGCTTATCTGACAGCTATAGAAAACTAAAGAAAATTCAGTTTGAGCTTTAAAAAGCGGGGCTTAATTTATGGCCACTACTTTTGTTCCTCACTTTTTTTTTGTTGTTTTTTTTTGTTTTTCTCCTTTGCCAATTGCAAAGCTCAAGGGAGATAATAAAATGGAGGAGCTGCTACTTTATACTTCCATGTGCTTCCTAGTGCCTGTGCCTTACTGGGTGAGCTCAATCTAAAACTAGGAAAAGAGTTTTCAAATGGAAATTTGATTAAACAATGCAATCATCTGTCTCACAATCTGCTTTTTTACAAGGAAAGTATTTTTTTTTTCCAGGGGGAATTTTCTTTCAGAGGGTTTTGTATGAAAAGGCAGACGTCATGAATACTGATGGGAAGGGCTCAGTGTTTTGTTATTCCTGTATAACAAAGACAAAATGCTTTAATAAAATCAGAAAACACAGATGTTACTTTGAGTATATTTTGCATCTTCTACTTTTTTCTTGTTTTTTAAAGTCGGGAACAATCCCTCCCTCAGCCTGACAATAGCAGCTCATGGCAGACAAAATTAGCAGCTGGAAACGTAGCCAAAAGTTTAGGCTTTTTAGTTTGTTGTTATTGTTTGAGATTTTCTTAGATGGTGAAAGGCAAGCTTGAAGGAAGAGGCGTGGATGAATGGAAAGCCCTTATTTCTCTCAGTATAGTTTGACTGGATTTTAGTTTTTATAAAGTTTTAAATGGGAAAAAGCAAAACTCTTTGTTTAGAAATTATTGTGGTTTTTCTCTTTTTTGTATATGAGGACTTCAGAGGGAAGTTGGTGTGGTTTGATAGTATATACTTTTCATACTCATTAAAGAGATGGCATTTTTATATAAATACAAAAACCAGTTTCTGTATGTCAGTGGAAAATCAACATCTACCAATTTTTCATGAGTAATCTTTGTTTCTAGGGAGGAAGCAAGAGATATCTTGTCACCTAGACTCATGGCTGAATAATCGCAGAGTCCCAGACTGGTTTTGGGTTGGAAGGGACCTTAAACCTCATCCAGTTCCAACCCCCTGCCATGGTCAGGGACACCTTCCACTAGACCAGGTTGCACCAAGCCCTATCCAACCTGGCCTTGAGCAAAGTGCATTAACTTTGTCACTGCTCAGCAATTTTGCATTTTAGTGGCTTGTTTCTATTATATAAATTTTATAGTGGCAGACATGGCTACTAAAATCTTTTCAGGGTCCAGAAGAAACCTTCTGGTACGACTGTGTCACTTATCTCCTGTGCTTACTGCTTTACTCCCTGCTTATAAAGCTGGACACCAGCAGGGTTGCCCTTAGGGTACTTGGAGATAGGGGGGACCATGATTGGGGATTACCTTCAAGACCACCCGATCATAGGAGCCCCAGGCCCAGGAAAGCACATATGAGTTTATACTTTGATGCTTAAATGCTTGTGAACGCAGCAGAAGGAGGAGCAAATGTGCAGAACAGACCTTTCTATGAAATCTAGAAGATATATATTCAGTGTTACTCTCAGGGGGAAATGTTATGTGGTTGGTTTTCAGGTGCTTTTGACACATCTTGGATCTCTGTGTGGATGGTGCTATACTTAGAACTTCAGAGTGGTCTTTAGGTACTTCACTACTCAGATATGTTTTACTCTGAAAAATAAAGAAATTAGGTATTTTCTGTCCAAGAAACAATGGTTTCAGAGGCAGGATTTTATGCTTTTCCTGGTTTTGCCACAGGGATATTCTCCTTTTTTCAAGGTACCTGGGAATTCTCTAATGCAACACGTATTTGCAGGATAGCTGGGTGGTTAGTCATTGCCTGCCCAGTGTGTTTGTAAATGGATCTTTGGCTTATGCTCTCTTTTGTTCTTTCAGGGTATAAGCTCTTTAGAGAACATACCTCTGGATTCATACTGCTTTTAAGAAATTGAGTGGAATACTGGGAAAATCCACCTGCCAACATCAAAGATAATCCCACAATCAAACCAAAGAATTAGGATTTGAGAGATTTGGCTTCTATGTTGTTTTATTTTTAATCAACTATGTGTCATGTGGGCTAAAATGTTCTCTAGGTATATGGTAAGGGAAAGGAAAACCTTCTAATAATTGTAACTTCATTGCAGGGCTGTAATAACACCAGTTGAATGTATATAGACACAAAATATGCATAAGAAATACGTTGCAATGAGAAGAGATCACGGAGTAGAAGAGGGAACCGCACTGTCTTCATTCCATTTTAAAGGTAAACCAATGTTATATTCTTATGTCAGACTGCCTAGCATGGAAACATGCCTTCTCAGAGGAGATGTGTTAACTGAGATAGATGCAAATCAACAAAAAATAGTGGATCTGAATTCAAAGAATGATCCCTCAATTACTGCATCGCCTTCAGTGTGCTACTACTGGTATAACAGGGAGTTGCTTGCAGTGGTAGAAAATACCATATCCTCTGAGTCTACCCTGAACATTCTATTTAATGAAGAATCACTTTAATAGGGAAAAGGGATTTCTCATTCTGATACTAGGGACACTTCTGTATTTCAGCATAATTTTCTTTTTTGGACTTTCTGGAGGCTTGTTCCCAAACTAATCATGTAGCATTGCTTCATGTTTTTGCCTACCTGTATTAGTGCTTCTGTTGCAGGAGAATCTAGCTGATAAAACCTTTGTTTGTCAGGGTATTAATCCAACTATTGATATGCAATAGGGTAGCATTAGAAATCTCGGACTTAACTGGGAAAATGAAGGGAGTAATGAGCTGCAGAGTGGCCCATCTCCATGGCTGCAAAACTGAGTTTTCAAGGAATGGCCTTTTTTCCTGAGCCTCTGAGAGTATTGGAGTTTGATTGTTCCCTGAATAGGAGAGTTCAGGGGTGCTAGATGGAGAGAAGGGGGCTTTGGTGGAAATGCAAGATAAAGAAGATATTTTTCATAGGAAAATATCTTGTATGCAGGAAGTATAGCATGAGGTACTGTGAGAAACTTGGTGTTGAGGTTTCGAGCTTTTCACACAGCTTGGTTATAATAAAGACCACTCCCTATGATTTCCATGTGGAAGCATTAGTTCACACTTGCACAAGAGCAAACGAAGCAGAAGAGCCTAATTAAAGTTATGGGGGCTTCTTTACAACAGAGCAAATGTTAGTTTAATGATACTGTAACAAGTCACAAAGAAGTTGGAGCAGACGCCCCAAGTTTTATATATTTTTGGCAAAGTATTTGGGAAACTGTGTGCTAAAGTGAGATTAACAGATGGAGGAGAAGAGGTACAGGAGAGGAAGAAAGCTACACAACCAAAGCAGCCCCCCAAACCTCAAACAAACAAAAACAATTAAAGAGACAAACCTTGGAAGAAACAGATTTTTAGCGAAGTTTGCCAAATAAGCAAAGTTTTTTTATTATTTCCCTGTGAGCAGATGCAAAGTGCCTTTTCAGTTCATTTTGGATAGAAATAAGTGAACACATGCTGTGCTTTAATAAATCTTGGCGCAACCACAATAGGGAAACTCAGACCTTGAACAATTGTTGTGTTGGGGTTTGGTGATACTCACCAAGCCTCTTTGCATTCTTCCCTCTCCTTTTCTGCTTTGGAAAAAATAAATAGAATGATCAGTGATGTGCAGAATCATAGCATCCCAGACTGGTTTGGGTTGAAAAGGACCTTAAAGCTCATCCAGTTCCAGCCCCTTGCCATGGGCAGGGACACCTTCCACTAAACCAGGTTGCTCCAAGCCCCATCCAACCTGGCCTTGAGCACTGCCAGGGATGGGGCAACCACAGCTTCCCTGGGCAACCTGTGCCAGGGCCTCACCACCCTCACAGGGAAGAACTTCTTCCCAGTAACTTATTGCTCTCTACAGCTACCTGAGGGGAGGCTGGAACCAGGAGGTGCCTGGTGTCCTCTCCCAAGGAATAAGGGATAGAACAAGAAGAAACGGCCTCAAGCTGAGCATGGGAGGTATAGACTAGAGTTTAGGAAGCATTTCTTCAGGTGTAGTCAGGCACTGGAACAGGCTGTCCAGGGCAGTGCTGGAGTCGCCGTTCCTGGAAGCGTTCACATGCTTTGTAGGCAAGGCCCTCAGCGCCATGGGTCAGTGGTGACCTCGGCAGTGCTGGGGAACGTTTGGACTTGATGATCTGAAAAGTCCTTTCCAACCTGGTTGACTCTAGGACTGCCTGGGCAGCCCTGGTGTGCCCAGTGGTCATTGACACAATGGCACCAACA
>JAUCNL010084841.1:0-10006 GCA_032353615.1 Micropsitta geelvinkiana | reverse complement strand
CCTAGAAAAAGAAGTTCTGTCCTTCACCACTTAAGTTGGACTTGGAGAAGCAGAAGGAACTTTTGCTGTAACATAGGAAAGATATGAACTATGGTTTTGTTTATGCTGAAGATCTTAATGGTGCAAACCCAGCAGAATTAGGAAACTATGGCCATTATGTAACACAGCATCCTGGGAAGAACAGATAAAGCATTATGTAGAAAGAATTGTAATAATTGGATTGGAAACATGTATACAGATGTGTTTTCCCTTTAGGTTTCCTCCCACCTAGAGGTTAGTCTATGAACACACAATTAGAATTCTAGGAAATGTGCTTAAAATCTGCTGGAGTGTCAGACAAAGGCAGGAGATCTCATATTAAGGTGTTTCTCAAATAGGATGATATTTATGTGGGAGTCTGGTATAAGGTTTAAGCGATACTTGAAGGATGCTTGTTAGTCAGTGATTAAATACAGGATGCTCTGTTGAGGAAACCATGCTGAATCTAACAATGTATTTTTTAAAAAAGATAACTGAATATTTGGATAACATATATTTCAATCTTATTTTTAAAAATGTTATGTTGCTATCATTGTTACGGTTGCAAGTCTTTGCCTAGAAGTTGCTAATTTTGTAATTTATGAGTTTATTTTGGAACAAAATATTAAGAGAGTTCTGATTTTATAGTAAGTGGCCAGACTGTATTACCTGGACACATATATGAATTTCTGATATCTTTTTTGCTTCTCTGTAAATTCATATGCCTGTACAGTAATTTTAATTTTTTAGTGCAGGTATGGGTATATCTGCAAAGACTGAAGCTGTGAATGGATTTTGGAATATATTTGTAATACTTTAGGGCCATATTATTTCCATCAAAGTGCTGTTTTCTCCTCAGATCATCTGAGGAGAAAACCAACTGTGCCTTCAATGCCTCTAGGTATCCTCTTTTCAAATCAGTGATCCTTAGAATTAAGCTTTTTAGTTTGCTTTTGCCGTTTGGTTTCTCCATTCTAATGAACTGAAGTTTGCCTCTTCATTACAGGGTAATGCAAACCATTTCCAGAAAATTCTGTAAGTTCTTCTTCAGTTTTAAACAAGAGAAAGAAATTGTGGCTGTGGTATCATATATAATATGTAGATCTATCAGTTGAAAATGTGGTGTTATTTTAAGGCAATAAAAATAGTGAATTGTTAATTTTCATGTGAAGAACTTTATACCTGTATGAACAGGTACTTGTGCATTCAAAATGGGAACCCATATGTAACAGTCTCTTATGACAAAAATATTTATATATTTCTTCCTTTTACTATATCTGCTAGCTGCTTAAATTGTGAACTAACAAAAAAAAAAAAAAAAAAAATTGGTTCCCAAGAGTTTTTTCTCTGTTAGCGCTGAATTTTAAAGCTTTATTAGAAGAATTTCCTCTGAGAGCTATCAAAGATGCCATTAGCTTCTTCTTCTAATGGTGGAATCTCTCATCTGGAACATGAAATTCATTAATAGTTCGATATTTAATTGCATATTGGCTAGTAAATTTTTTATCAGCCCTTGATTTACTGTGGTCATTAGAACTGGTTGGCTTGTTCACTGTTGATATGTTAACAGTTCTTACTGTCTTTCTTCACTGACAAATAATTCCTGATTCAATCCTGATTTCAGTATTTGAGGTAATAGGCTGGATCCAGTCTCAGGAAAGTGGAATATGATTGATGGTTTTAACAGCAGTTCTTTGGAAAGATTGGCTGATGGCTGATGAAAACTAGAACTCTATTACAAATTACTTGACTCACTTTTGTGGAAGTTAGGTACTGAAAAGAGATAAACATAAATCTTGCAGTCCCAAATCCATACTAATTGAGTTTTAGAATCTTAAATGAGGCTTCTAAACATAAGAATCTCTTAGTTTGGGAGGCTTCCTCTGTAGAGAGTGAAGAAATATGTGTTCTGCAGGAACTAAATCACTCAAAAAATAATTTACCCGTACAGTGGAAGCGTGTCTCTCTGGGCTTACTAGAACAGAAAACACTGAGTGACTTCATTCTTTGACACTTGTACATACCATAAAGTTGTGAAGATGAATCTGGATTGACATATAAAATGGTGTAAGTGGTCAGTAGGAAATTTTGAAGGGTGAGTTATCAAAGTCATCCCTTTCTGAAAAAATGCTGTTGAACCTGGAAGATTGCCTTCTGTCTAACAGGTAACTGCTTAAGTTCTTTTCTGAGGTGAAAGAAAGAAATTATTCTCTGTGTGAGGAGATTTAAACCCATCTTTAGTACCAACAGAGATGATGTAGGTGGAAAGGACAGAAATTTGTCATATCCTTCTCCAGTGCTATGCTGCCTTCCTAGTGACATTTTTTTGCTAATGGCTATTCTTCCTTAATAAATAATAGACTGATAAAGCAAATCTGGTGGTTTTAGAGAGAACCCTAATAACTGAAGATAGAAATTCACACCCATGGCAAAGGGATTGGAAGTAGGTTATCTTTAAGGTCCCTTCCAACCCAAACCATTCTATGATTCTCTGATTCCCACTACACATCTTGACAATACTTAGTCAAGAATCTATGGTATTGGCAGCAAGAAAGACAAAGGAGAGCATGTGCTTCTTTTATTAAGTTTGTCTATAATAGGAGAAATAGTACATCCAGGATTTTATTTGTTTTAAACAAATGAATTGTGTGGTTTTCTGCTATTTATACATATTCAAAATAACTTGCTTACCGGGAGGAGAAGGGGAGAGGGAATCTTTATGTCCCTCTATGTTTTACCAGAGGCTAGATTTTGAGACTGAAGGCTCTTAATTTTTGGAAGTGGGAGAGAGTCTTGAGCATTGTTTTATCATTTTTTCTAAGAAAATATACATTAAATGCCTATACAATAACATAAAAAGGCCTGACCAGTTAGGAAGAAGCTCTGTAGAAGCTAAGAATCTGAAAAAAGCAGTACAAATGAGAAAGGAAGAGGTTTTGTTGTATTTTTTCTTCTCCACCCTCTGCTTAATATTACAGCCATATGAGTTTGCTTTGCAAATGATACTTCTTAGTTGGAGAACTGATGGTCTTTCTTTGGAGAAGTTTTGAGTAGAAGGCAGACTTGACTGCCATGTGTCCAGCTGTGCATGTCCTTGCTACCTGTGTGAAATAAGGAACACTAAGTAGAATTTGAAATATTATAGAGACCACCAAATCTCTGAATACTTGTAGCCTGAGGGCTCTCAAGTGCATAGAACACAGTGCACAGTTGGCCTTCCCTGGTCCCTGTGAAGTCCTGGTCCAGAGGATTTTCTGTGAGCTTTCATGGCTCTTGGAAAGTCAGGTATGACAGGCACAGAGATCTGGAATCTTTTTTTTAATTTTTTGAGACCTAGTTGCAACTCAGAATGAGAATAGATATCTCTGCTTTCCAGCTTCCTTTATTTCCATGGAATCCTGAGTACCTGACACTTAAAGATGATATAATGCTGATGGAATCAAAAGCAATCTTATGCTAGGTTTAAGAATCAAGAAAAGGTACATAAAATTATGAAGGTTTAGGGAAGCGTGCCCTACCAGGTTACAGATTCACATGGCTATATATTTCTAACTAATCAGTGTTGTGGAATTCCTCTCTTCCAGCATTTTAATCTTCTAAAGGCTAAAGAAGACTACTCTAGACAAGAAATCTTGTCTACAATAAATCTTGTCTCCAAGACAGGTTTCTTGTGGACAAGAAATCTTGTCCACAAGAAAGGGATCCTGCTTTAGCTGAACACTTTTGTGTGTATTCAATCCTTTGCTAAATTAGGATTATGAATTATGTGGCATATCCTTTGCAGGTGTCAGGTTCTTTCAGGACTCCTAGACTCCAGGAGGGAGTTTAGGTGACAGCCTTAGTTTAGATGCACTCTTTTTACACAATGATGCATAGATGAAAAACCTGAATATAAAATAGTTGGTCAACCACTATGAAATGGGCTTCTGTGGGTATGTATATGCATACATACAAAACCACATATATATATTTATGTGGAATCTTTACCATTCTAGAGTGTTCAGATTCCACTCAAAGCTGGAAGGATATTGAAAATTGAAAGGTTCAGTAGTTTACCTTTTTAATTCAGCTTGCGTGTACAAAGCTATTGTCTCAGCATTTGAGTGAGACCCTCCTTGTCAGTAGTGTAATTAATTAAAGGGTTCAGTGGTTAAATATTGCTACAAGCAGTTAAAAAATAAAGTGATATTTTTAAAGAAAGATTGGGAGACAAACACAGATGAATAATAAATCTGTGGATGTGTGCATAGATACATAGCTGGAAAAATAGCTGCTGAAAGCTATTTTCCATCACTTCATTAAAAAAAGGCAATTGGTGAAATTATGGTAGAAGGTGGGGAATGTAAAGGAATGAAGCATTAATGGTAGTTTCCATTTTGAAATTCAGCAATTATGCTTACAGCAAAGGAATATCAATGCAAACATTACACTTGCAGACCAAAAGTAATGGTAACTGTTTCATTTGTCAAGCCTTAAATCACAGAGTTGAAATATTTCCATGAGTTACTTTAGTCAAGCTATTCTTTCCAAGATTGTCTACTTACACAAATATTAAAATCATATATGGGAGCAGTTGATTTTTTTTACTACTGTCATAACCCTGCCTGTCTACCTTCCCCTTCTGTTAATGAGTTATGACTGAAATTAATGGACACCTGCCTGCTGAGGGAATAGTCACAGCCACAGTCTCTAGCTAATGTGCTGACACCATGAACAATAATGCACATCAACAGGATTAAAATATTCCTCTGTCTATATGTTTACCTTATTGAATGTCAGCAGATGCCCTTGCTGTGGATGACTGTGAAGTCTTTCAGAGGAACGACTATCACACATTGCTGTAGAGAGTGGTACACATGGAAAATGACAAGTTAATAGCCAAAACATTCATTCTGCGTTGTGTCTTTTCTGTCCTCTCTTCTGGTGAATTCCCAACTTGAAACACAAAGGCATATGGGGACTGACAGCCCTTGAAAAATTTGTTATAACAGTAGCAGAATCTAATTCTACTTAAAGGCCTGTAAAATAATCTGCCATGTAGTTTAAATACATATATGTATCTGCAGTGACCCTATCTTCCAGTGTCATTTGGACAAGTATCCAAACTATCTTAAAATTTGGCATATTATAGCAATGTGATTCCCATCCCAAGTCTTCAGCATGGGTATGCTATAATGTAATAAGCAATTTCTGTGGCTGTTGTAGGGAACATAGCATATTTAATTACCTTTACTAAAGAAACAATAATGTGGCTGTTATCAGATCCAGAAGTACAACACAGACCTACCCCAGTTTGTATGAAGCCTACTATTTTAGTAATTCTAAAATAGTAGGTATTTTTAACCTAAATACAGGTATTTTTAAGGACAATTCTTTTGGCTGGATTTTGAACAGACTTATAAGGCTTAGAAGAATTTAAAAAAACAAATTGGATAGTAATTAAGACCTGGTTTTACTGCTCTTAATTAACTAGACCACCTCTTCTTAGAAGTCAAAACCACAGTTACACACCTGCCTCTGTATAAAGTTAAATTTGAAAATCTTACTGGGTTTCTGTGTGAAAATTCAAAGCCAAATCAAATATGGAATGTCTACTGTGTCCATTCTAAAAATCACCTAACAACTTTCTGTAGCATAGTGATTTAGCTTTGTCTATCTCGTAAACACTAAAGTTCAATAACCATACTTTAAAATATTTAAAATATCATTGTATAGTATAGTTATTTATCTTTGAAGGACACATAACTATCCCGCTGGTTCTTATAATGGCTAAATGTAATGTTTAGTAAAAAGTGAATTATTTTAAATGTTACTAGAAATGTAACTAGAAATTATTTTAAATGTTACTTTTAAATGTTTCTACTGCTGTAGAAAAAAATATGTCTAAGGGAGGCTGCCAAGTTCAAAGACAATCTAGAGCTGTATACCATGATAATTTCAAATGTTACATACACTGCCTTCTATACTTGTCACACCATCAAGCATAAGTATTTTAAATAACAGAACCAAAGAGGTTAAAACAACAAATGAAAGGTTTTATTTTACATTTATTTCTTTCATTTATTTTATTTTTGACAGCTGTCTGTGTCTGTCCTAACATTTCCTTTAGTTTGTTTATCATGTGGGAGTCAGAGTTCTAGGAATCTTTTCTAGGCACTATTTTTTTCCCCTGGAAGTAAGTTCTGTTGCCACGTGAAGGGACAAAAGTGTCAGCAAAGGAAAAATGCAAATTCTGGAAATCTGATTTCTGACATGGGTAATCATATTTAATGAAATCAGAACTTACTCTTAAAAGTACCAAAACAAAACCCCACTTTGTTTGCTAAATATTTATACTTCTCAATTCACTTCTTAAAACATTTAACTTTTACTTTAAAAGAACTTAATGGTGTTCAGAGAAGTATGATACCTGTATGTCACTGATGTCCACTTACACTAGAGTGAATTCTGCATAAGAAAAAGGAAAGAAAGCATGCAGTTGTGTATTGAGTCTGGCTGAGATGGACTCTACTTTCCCCATAGCAGCCCTCATCGATAGGGCTGTGCTTTGTACTAGTGTCTAGAAAGACGTTGATAGCACACCAGTGCTTTGGCTACTGCTGAGCATTCTCCAGCATTGTCCCCCTCACCAATAGGCTAAGGGTGAGCAAGATCTTAGGAGGGGACCGAGCCAGGACAGCTTGACCCAAACTGAGCAAAGGGATATTCCATACTGTATGAGGTCTGCCCAACAATAAAAGCTAAGAGAAGGAAAGAGAAAAGGGAGGGCATTTGTCATTTATGATGTTTGTCTTCAAAAGTAACTGCTGTGTGTCCTCAAGCCCTGCTTCCTGGGAAGTGGCCAGACATTGTCTGCTGATGGGAAGTAGAGAATAAAACCTTTTGTTTTCCTTGTCTTTCGTGCACAGCCTTTACTTTTGCTTTATTAAACTGCCTTTATTTTGACCCACAGCATTTTTTTTCCATCTTATTTTCTCCCTGCCTATCCTGCTGTGGAGGGGAGCGATAGAGCAGCTTGGTGGGCTCCTGGCCTCCAGCCAAAGTCAACCACCACAAGATGTAATCACAGTGCACAATGTGCAGGTCACACTTCACTGAGCATCATCTATATTTGTTAATTACCAATTTAGGATGACTGTCCTCATATTTTCTTCTGAGTACAGTGACTTGATTTCTCATATATCCTATTAGGCATAATATAGAGAAATGATGGATGCTTTCTAATGGATACTGAGTATGTTCAGCACCTCTCTAAGAAACTAGAAAACACTAGCCTGCAAAACTAAAAGACTAGCCTGTGACAGAGCTATTCCAGGTGAAAGAAAATAGTTGTAGGTATGGAATACTACTGTACTTGGGAAAGATCAGGCAATATTCATTCAACCTACATTATGCAACTGAGTAACTATTAAAACTGTAGCAGAAAATAATTTTAAAGTAGAGTTTTCAGGGATTTTTTTTTTTTTTTTGTATGCAGTCTATGTTTCCTCATCTATCTTCTCAGTGGCCACCAGCTTAGAGTAGTGCAAAGGCTAGATAAGTATCATTTAGTTTGGAGCAATGGGAAGAATTCTCTGCTTTCTGTAGGCTTTCTGTTTGAATCATGATAGTTGCCAGTTTAAATTTGCAGGGCTATAAAGCAACTTTCCTTAGAGAGGTAACGATATCCCATTAATCATCTTTACTGGCTCCACTTGCCTCCAAATCAAATTCAAACTCCCCCAAGTAGCTTAAAAAATCTTTCAAAGTTAACTCTGTAATTGCTCACTTACTTACTTCCATATTGGTGTAAGCAAGTATTCTGTGATTTTTCCACAATTATATATCTTGCTTTTCATTTTGTAGCATCTCTCAGAAAGGCCCTTGAGCCAAAAACTGCAATTGAGGCTTCCAGTCTGTCAGATTCTCTACTCTGTTTTCAAGTATAAGCACTTTACTTCCAGCTCATAGTAGTTCCACTAGTTTGTCTCAGTGTCATTCTTTCATCTTTTTTTTTTCTGCATCTTTCCTTGGCTTAGTTCTGTCTGCAGTCATCAACATCTTAGTGGTGGGACAGTTAAAAATCTCTTCCTTACTCTTTTGGACCAAGGACCAGGAGTATTAATATAAGAGCAGTTGAGCTTGTTTCAGCAGAATAAAAGGAAAAGTTCCTAGTATTTTCATATTTAAAACTATTTTTGTTCTATCTAGCTTTTTACACCTCTTTAAGAGAAATTGAGAAGTAGCAGAGGAAAACAGAGAGATTGGTGGTTCTTTTCTTGCAATACTATCTCTCTTGCTCAAAACAATGGCTGGGAATTTGACCCTGCTTGAGCAGGATGGTTGGACAAGGTGACTTCCAGAGGTTCCCTCTAACCTCAACCATTCTGTGATTTTGTGAATTGATTTTGTTGTGTGTCAAAGAAATGCTTTTTCTAGGAGAGCTATTATCAACAAGATGCTAACGGAGGTGCCAATGACTTCTAATCTCTAGGTGTTCTATGACAGTTGCTACAAAAGAGAATATTTTTGCTTTGTTTTGAAACCCTGAGAATATTTCCTTGTGACCTTGTCCTGCCTGCCTGCCTTCTCCCACAAATAGGTAGGTTTCATCCACCAATTATTCCCTTTCTATGCAAGTGGACAGCTAAACTATATAATCAGGTTCAGCTAAAATTATGCTTTAGTTTTTACAGCTACACTAAGTACACCTTTAAATTTTCTTAGGATTAATGTCTACTACGTAAAATACCATGTATCTTTAAATGTAAAAATGTGTCTGCATCGGATAATACATGCTAAAACCATCTTACTGGGTAAAATAACCCAAACATTTTCTGAAATATTAGTACTTAGCACCAGTTTCATTATTTTTTAAAACAATGTCCACACTGGAGGAAGATTGAAGGAGTTGTTTTTAGCACAGGTGAAGCTAAAGAGTAAAAATTAGTTTTGATTTGGTTTAGTGGAAATCCTGTTCATTTTCCTTATGCAAAAAGTCCACAGCTTAAATTTTTCATACTAGCTATTAATCAGAGAACAGGGTGCAGTTTGAATTTGAATTGCAGTGTATTTAAGAGGCATCTTCATAATCTTAGGATGTGCAGGCCCTTAGGGCAATAGAATAGCTTGTCCTTATTCCATATATACTCACCTGAGACTTCCAATATGGGTACCAGTTAATTGCAAGGACAGATACCTGCTAGGAAAGACCTGCTTAATTGCAGTTACTATTCAATAGCTGTTGGTATAGCACTGGTTTCTGCATATTATTAATCCAGACTGGATTCGAAAGAAACCTTGAGGGAGAATCTTTTTCCTCCCTTCCTTCAAGGTTATGTGTTGAAGCAAGAATATAAGTACTAAAAGTGCAAACTTATTCAATCATTCACTTACAGTCACCAGGAGTTAAATTTCAGTGTTAAGAGAAAACAACTGAGAATTTTTTCTTATTAAAAAAAAAAAAAAAAACAACAATCTTTTTGAGTTTTTAAATCTAGCAGTAACTCTGCATGTGACTGTTGTTAACTGCAAATGCAGATTTGTGGAAACTGCAGCTCAAGCTGTGTTTGCAGCAAGGGTGCTGGAATGCTGATGTAATAACCTAGAAAATGTCCCAGATGAACTTTCCTTACTCAGAACTTAGTGAGTTCTGAATGACACTGTGCTTTCATCTCAAAACTGTGGTCCAAATCACAGTAGAAAAGAACTCAGTGTCCTAAAATAGTTCAGAATTTTCTTCCATATTAGCTTATTATTTTTGTTTATGCTTCCTTTTAAAGGATGTCAATACAAGCAAAAAGTTTAAGTGTCAGTGTAAATCTTAATTTTTAACTGTACTGCTTGGCAAGTTACGATACTGCAGAGATGGTTCTTGGATAGATAAGTGTAGTACCTTCAATCTCTGTAAACAGTCATCCTTGGTTAGCAGATTGCACTAGATCTGGCTGGAATAGAGTTAAACATCTTCATAGCAGCCAGTCTGCTGCTGTGTTTTGGATTTATGGCT
>JAUCNL010084612.1:0-20001 GCA_032353615.1 Micropsitta geelvinkiana | reverse complement strand
CCTTCCTCCCTTCCTCCCGTCCTCCCTTCCACCCTCCCTTCCTTCCTCCCTCCCTCCCTCCCTCCCTCCCTGCCTCCCTTCCTCCCTCCCTCCCTCCCACCCTCCCTCCCTTCCTCCCTCCCTCCCTCCCTTCCTCCCTCCTTTCCTCCCTCCCTCCCTTCCTCCCTTCCTCCCTTGGAACTGGACACTGAAGGGCTCTGGGCTTGGTTCCCATTTCCTGGTTATGATTAGATACTCAATAGCTCATCATTGGCAAAGGAAGAGATCCCTCCAGCTCTCCCCACAACTATTATTGTTTGGTTTAGAGTGGTCTGGGATCCATTAGGATATGGGAAAAAATCACAGATAATAAAAAAACCACAGCTCCTAATGATTTTATGCAGTCTGGCTTCTTTTTCAATAAAACACAAGCAGAACTATCTTTCCAAAAGTTCCCGGAGAGCAATCAGACATAAGTGCTTGACTTCACTATACAGACTCTGTGCTTTCATCTCAATACATCAGGAGACACCACGTTTATCTTTGCATTCATCATCTTTTATTCCTACCACCTGCTAATACCTGGAACCATACCTGGACTGGATTTTTGCCTGTTTAGTAATCTTTTTTCATTTCTATTATTGTGTCCCATAGCTCTGTGCTATGTTTCATGGTTCATTTAAAGCACCCTGCTTTAGCCTGAAGGCGAAAGTCACAAAGGAAATGAGGACATCATGAGGCTGGCCACCAGCTCCGGCTTACTCTTGGCTGTGGGGACAGTGTCCTGGGAGAAACCGTAGTAGGTTTTCCTAGGATTGGGAATTTGGGAGGGTAGTATTTTTGTCTGGTTTTACCAACACAAAAGTCGCTCTGTCATTAGTTTACTGCAATATATATATATATGCATGGCTTATCCTCAAGAGCTTTCTAGGGTTTTCTAATTCTCTTATTTGCCTTTGGTTAATGTCTTGTATTTGACTTCAGTGTTCAACTGGAGAGAATGCTACCAATCATGAGACTCATTCTTGCTCTTCAAGAGTATAGGGATCATGATTTATAAGGTTTCTTGATATTACTGTGAGCACCAGTGTCTCATCAGAGCTGGTTATCGAGGACCCTGCAATGCACTCATCCTATCAGACATGGGATGTGTCGTACCCACTAGGCTCTATGGGACTTTTATTCAGGATAGACACCCTGAGCAGAGGTAGGCTTTATGCAAACAGAGACAGTCAGAGCTGCAGGAGCTCGCATTGGTAGGTCCAGTGGGCTCCTGCTAAAGCCACAAGATGCTGATATAAGAATGGTTTTATTGGGTTTTATCAAAGACCTGATCCCACTCACATTCCCATGTCCCTGTATGGCAGCATACACTTTTCTTTCTTACTGTATATTAAATAGCTGGCTTCGTATTTTCTTAACAGAAAATTTCTAGGACAAAACCTCCGATCACTATAAATCAAGCAGAGCACACAAACACAAGGAGCGAAAAGTAAAATCATACATTACAAATCATTCAGTATCAATAATCTTGGTTGTTATTTGTAGCCAGCAAAGGAAATTGGACTTTTTAATATGTAACACATTAACCTAAGTGTCTGCCTAAATGGAGCTGCGATTTTAATGTGTTGACATATTAACACAAGTACTCTTTCTCTAATTCCCTCAACCTTAACATAACAATAATATTGTTAAATCATTAGCAGACTTTTAAAGAACTATTAATTCTGCCTAATAAAATATTGAATAACACTTTTTCTGTTGCCTAGCCACTCCGAATAAGCAGCATTCACCTGATCACACATGCTGGCGCTTAGATTTCATACCTGCAGAAAGCACAAGCTTATGTATGCTGAGAAGAGGTGCAACTTTTTAGCAATAATCCCAGGAGTTTGGTGGACAGGTTTGGTTTGGTTTGCAAAGATCACAGAGAGCAGGAAAGCTGAATTCCTATTCTTACTGTGTGTTTCTCTGTGTTGCAGTTTATTGCCAGTGTGGAGGAGGCGTGACCAAAGGGATAATCCTGATGCCTTCTGCCATCACATGAGCACCTGAGAAAGCTGACCATGCTCTGGTAGCCCATCCTGACTCCTCCGAGTCTGTGGCCAGCTTGTCGCAACAGCCACAAAGTGCCCCTTGTGAGAGTCTCGGAGAGTCACAGTGGATACAAGGGGAATCTGGTACTCAGGCACTGTCTGATTGAGCGCCATGGAGCTCAGCAGAGTAAGAGAAGGACATAAAGCTCATACTACATGAACCAGATACCAGGTATCAGGTAAGGAAGACCAGAAAACTGCTATCCATACTTACACTGGAGAAGTGGACAGTGGTCTGCTTTCTGTATTTTGATGCATTTTTTTCATGTTTAATATGGTGTTTTTATGGGCAGAATGTGCTCAGGATGGTGTATAATGGGGCCAACTGGGCAGAAATGTCATGCATGCGAAATCTATGCAAAGCCCCTGCTATGCTTCTGCCTGAATCAATTTAAAGAAGACGCTCCACAAAACAGGATAAAGCCAGATTAAGTGCATACAAATGAGGCAGCCAGGCAAGGTTTTCAGAATTTGTTGGAGGCAGATGGAATACAAATGGAGAAAGAGATTACATTGGTGCATGTGTAAAACATGCTTGACACATCTAACCAGAGAAGTTGGAGGTGGGAGAAACAGAATGAGAAGTCTCCTCTGCAGAGGTTACCTGAAGACAGAGAGGACAACATGCCAGGCATTAGGCCCATCTTTACGGCTACGTGGTCTTCAGTTTTTCAGCAGACTCCCTGAGTAGCAGCATAGGCTTCTGTGGCAGGCAGTAAAGCCTGTGGCATCTTCATAAGAAATAGAGGGAAAAGAAACAGGGAAAAGCCGATTGCTGCCCCAATGCTATTTGTTTTGCTTTTGCATTTATTTGATATTCTCCTATCATTTTCAGTTTTCAGCCTGCTGCAGATTTTCCTACTGACAATGTGTAACAGGCTCCACAGGACAGTAATGCCAAACGTGGCAACGCTGGTATGTAAAATATACTGTGAAATAAAGCAAGCAGATTGGGAACTTCTGTTCTCGTAATCTGAGGACGAGGGCAGCACATTGAAAACTGATGAAAGGAAATGCTTTTTTTTCTCACACAATTAGTTGCTGTAAATCATTGCCAGGAGATTTTGCCGAGGCTGAAAACTTGGCAGGCTGCAAAAAATGAATTGTACATTTATGTGAATGGCAAACACACCTAGCAGCAGGGCTTTAGGAGAGGCACAGCAGGCTACATAGTCCACAGACTTACCTCAATAAGGTTTTTTTTTTGGTTCAGTTTCCTGGGAAAATGCAGTCCCACCACTGGTTTGCAAGCCTATGTCCATGTGCCAGCTGTTGGATTCTTCCTCCACCTAATGACTTGTGCATCCTCTGGTCGTGTCCCGCTGGAGGTGACAAAGCGCTATGCAGTTCAAAGAAAATTCGCTTTCTAGCAGAGCTGTGAAATACCAGTGGTCAGGTAGAGATGAAGATGCTTTTCCAGTGTGTCACTTGAGAATAAACCAATTCATCCATACCTGGATATAACCATTGCTAAATCAGGAGGCAGACTCCTCTGACACCAGAGCCTGGTGCTGCAGTACTCATGGAAACGGTGGATGTTTTCACAGGTACTTTGGGAAAACAATGCATCCTCAGACTGCTTAGAAAGAGAGCTCAAGGTCTCCAAGCTTTGGGCTTAGAGTCAGGAGTAAAAAGCCATGGGAGTAGGAGCTGCTGCTGTGTTTTGTTCATGTCCTTAGGAAGTACGGGCTAGCAGAGATGAGGGTCTACCCCACACAGCACCAAACCCCATCTGCTGTTTTGTTTGGGGGCATATTTTAGCAAAAATTTATTCTGAATCTATTTACACAATCCTAAATATTTCATTGGCACTGTTTAAGATATTCCCACAACTTCAATCCAAGCATATGGCCCTATGAGGAAAATATGTCCCTATGAGGAAAAAGCAGAATTGAAAATAATGACTATCGAACTCCAAAAACGATCTGCAGTCCCCTTTCAATCAAAAAAAACATTTAATACCAATTATTTCAGTAAGTTAACAATAGATAAACTAAAGTATCTGGCAAGTCTGGATGTATTTTCTGTTTGGTGGCTGTCTGCAGAAGACTTTGTTTTTTGTCAAACTGCTTGTTCAACTGTTCAACCCTATGACAGAAACCTCATGTGGTCAGTGAACACCCCAAATTCTGCATGGGGTGGGAATATGCTTTGTGATGTTTAAAACCAGGTTGCCATTCATCCTGATTAAAAATTGGAAACTTTCAGAAAGGTTGACTTTCCAAGTGTGAAAAGCTGTTACCGCCCTTCAAGAAGTCATTTTTCATAAGGAAAACTGGGAGATGAAGCAATGCAGCCTGTAAAAACACATACACCACCTTTTATTTGTTTGCCTCTGTATACTCCTGTGAATAGCTGTGCCAGGGACATGGCCGTGTGTTGTCCTGCTTGAGAAGAATGGGCTCCTGTAGTCTGCCATGGTGGCTCCATGAGCTATGGGGTGCAAGGGGCTGGGTTTGGGAGGAGGAAGGGGAAAACATTTCTCCCTCTTCTGCCGCTCTCGTTATTTCTAGCTGAATAATTCAGGTTTTAGATTTTAATTACGGTGTCTCTGAAGCTGACAATTTCACTGCCATCTCCACAACAACAAGCCTTTCATTTAAACAGCAGATTAGTTTTGGCTGTAAGCCTGAACTGCTTTTTGTTGATTTGAGGAGTATCCAGAGATGCCAAAGGGTCACCAGATGAGGTCCTGTGGTCTCCTCCAAGCAGCTTAAGGACCTCTGCTGGGCCCTGTCTCTCTCTCTTTGCTTCTTGTTTCTAGCCCCAAAATAGAAGTGTTTTACTTTGGTGGTAAGAGTCCTGAGATGCTCATGAGGCAGCTAGATTGAGATTTTTCCTTAGCCTAGAAAAAGGTTCAGGATCAAGAAACCTGGTATGGGGAGTGGGTTGGTGGCTTGGTTCTCTGTGGATCTTGAAAAATGTGTCTGTGTGCTGTTTCACAGCTATGTAATTCAAGGGTGGGATGGGAAGCTCACCCCTACCCACTCCCTCCGGGAGTGAATGACTGCTCTCAGCCTGTCTCAGCAGTAGATATTTCACACACAAGTGACCTTTTGTCTGCCTTTTGTCTTTGCAGACCAAGACTTTTCCAGTCCTCCTCTGCCTTCTCCCCTCCCATGAGGATTCCTGTCCTTTCTGGATCTCCTCATTGTGCTCCACCAGGTGAGACTCTTTCTCAGTAATATCTCCTTTAACTTTGTTATGATATGGAACATAATGCTAGCAGAGTTGTTTTCATTGAAATATTATTTTTCCCTTTTCCCATCCTCTCCAGCCTAAACACTTTTAAGAAAGATTTGTACTGCACCTGATGAACTGCTTTCTTGCCAAAAAAAAAGGAGAGGAGAGAGGCAGGGATGGATTTTGAATTTGCGAAAAGTATTGTTCCAGGATTTTCTTCCTATGACATGGCTCCCATAGGAAATATCTTGCTATTTTCATTGCTCAGCCTTTCAGAAATAGTATTTCTTTGTTTAGAAACTGACCCATTCAGGAATGCAAAAGCAAGATTGTTCTTGGTACTCCATGCTACATGATCTGCATTGCCTTCTGTTAGGGTAATGCCTGTGCCCAAGGCTTTGTGCTGTGTCTTTGCAAAAGCAGAGAAGGGCTTTGGGATTCCCTAAGAAAGAGAGCATATGAAAAGCAGAAAATCTTGATACCAATAAGAAAATAAATTATTTTAAATGGCTTTTGTGCGGACTTCAGTAGGACTTGAGAACATACATCAGGTGAAATGTCCCCATAGAACTGGAACCAGAGCAGTACATAAAATCAGTCCAGGCATGTCTAGGCATCCCTTGAGACAAATATCACATGAAATAGCAATTGTGAAGAAAAGGAGCACACATCCCATGCAAGACATTCCATGGAACTTTATACATCCCTAGGGAGAGATAATTAAGAGCTTCCTTACCAGCCTTGTGAACTGGTATGCTGCCAGACAGCAAAAATGAAGGACAGCTTACACGTCAGACACCATGTTTCCTCCTTGATGGTAGTCTCTGGTGTCCAATCCTAGCAACCGGGCAGCTTAAAATTAGGGCCATAGGTTCATTAGAGTTGATACAGCACAGAGGATTGGAGCCTGTAAAATTCCTGCAGCTCTGTCAGCTCCAGAATCCTGGTGAAAAGCTGACAGTTTCTTTCTAAAGGCTCTGCTCCTGCTTCTATGTCAGAGAAGGGTATTTAAACACCACAGGCATGGATAGAGGGAAGGTTAATGCTATGGGAGCCTACCTGAGTGCTACATGGCTGCAAGATCAGTGTAATGAGAGAGCTCAGCTTCAAGTGCTTAACAGAGAGACTCCTGAGGGATATTTCATAAATTGCATCTTACCAGCCAGAAATTGATGCCTAAAAATTACAATTTAGTCTAAGTACGAGTAGAAAGTCAGGATGGGCACAAATCTGACTCTTCCAAGTGCAAATGTGGTGCTTAAACTGTCACATCTTCCTTCCCCCAAATGCGTCAGACCTGGGAAAGACGATGCTAGTGACTTCCCAGTAGAGAGAAGGTAAATTATCCTGATGAAAATGGACCGATCACCTCTGAGCTGCATGACCTTTGAGGAAGAAACTCCTGTTCTTCCCTGTCTTCAACACATGGCTTTTATATTAATTATTTCCTCCTTCTTCAAACTGTATTTTAAAAATGGGAATATCCAAATTGAGATGCTTTATCCCCTCTTTGGCTAACAGAGAGCGTCACCTCCCCTGGCCTGAACATGATGGAAATGTCCATCCCAAAGCTTCCCTCAGCATAGGACAACTCGAGCCAGGACACTCTGGGCAAGGTGAGTACATTGACTCCACTCCTGCTTGTGATGTTGTGATTTTCCACCTTCGTGGAAAAACATAAACTACCTTAGGAGCTGCAGGTAGGGAAGGGAAGCCATATTTTCTTCTTGCAGCAACAGCTGCCTTGTGCTTTTTTGTATGCTTTTCATTTGCAAAGTCATCCTTGGTCATTTATTTAGAAGCCTGCTGAGGAACAGATGCTCCAAAACGAAACATGGCAAATCCTCCACGGGGCCCCTTTTGACTCTCTGCAGGGAATTTTTGATAAACAGGAGGAGGAAAAGGATGAAGGTGACAGGAGCTGTGCAGGTCCTGGTGGTTTTGTACAAAGAATAGCCACTACAAGCCTGATGCAGTTGCTACTGGAGCTGCAGCTTTGCTCAGGGTTGTAGTTGGAGATTAGGTTCAGCCAAGTGCAACTCCTTCGGGGCGTCTCCTGCGGTGAACTTAATAAGTTTTTCTACTGCCCGCCTGTGTGGGACTGCCTCCTTCTTGCTCAGGTAGCACTACCTCCTGCTCTGCTGTACAGCGTACAGTTCAAACAGGCTGTGAACGGTCTGGTGAAGATCAGGGTTTGGTGTCCAGGATCTACTCAGTAACACTGGCTTCCCAAAAAGGCTTCTGAGGGCTCAGAAAAACATTCTTTGAAAGGAAAGGAGAGAGGATTGCTCCGGTGAGAAAGGGCAGAAGATATGAGCAGTGTGTGGGAGGAGGACCCGTGGTAAGGCTGAGGTTAGTCTTCTGAAGCAGAAGAGGATGTCTTACTGAAGCTCACAAGTGGAAACAACTCTGTTGCATAAATGTGCAAAAGTACTTTTGGATCTTCATGCTGGCTGGGCTGAAGTTTGACTTGGAAGGACCGACTCTGTGGCTGTACTTTTCACTAGCAATAAGTACCATTAAATTCTTTCCTGTGAGGGTGGTGAGGTGCTGGCACAGGGTGCCCAGAGAAGCTGTGGCTGCCTGATCCCTGCCAGTATTCAAGACCAGGTTGGACGGGGCTTGGAGCAACCTGGTCTAGTGTGAAGTTTCCCTGCCTTTGGCAGGAGGTTGGAACTGGATGAGCTTTAAGGTCCTTTCCAGCCCAAATCATTCTATGATTCTATGAGGTTTTCAATAGGAAACAAAGATAAAGAGAAAAGTAAAAGGCATGGAGAGAAAGCTGGAGAGACTGAGATCTTTGAAGGTCCTACAGAGATCAAACGATGCTCTCAATCTCAGTTAAATCAAGTAACCAGCAGTGAGCCTAGACTGGGCTGGGAGCTGTTGGTCCCTAGTTCAAGTCCCTGGCTATGGATGGGGTTGGCTAAGCAGAGGATGCAGGGGTCTGCACAGCTCCAGGGAATGACTCTGTGGCCCATTGCAATCCCTCCCATGTAGGAAAGAGATGCTGGGATGGGGGTCCCTCCTATCTCCAGTGGTCAGTCATGCTGTTCACCAGACCTCCTTCAGTATACAACCCAGGAGCTCCCACCTTGTTGCCTTTCCAAATCTGTTTGCAGGACTGTTGTGCTCAAACTCCGCTACTAGACCCTGGCACGCTTCTGGAGGCCCTGCTGGAGAGGGCTTCAGCACTAGCTCTGAAAGCCACCCGAAATTCAAAATCCAACATTCTGGTATAGGGAGCCGAGGGGGGAAGCAGTGAGGCAAAGCAGATAAAGATTTGCTGTAACAAAGGAGTTACTTTTTCTGTTCTGATTTTTTGTTCCCCAAAACAAAGGAGAGACTGAAGAGTGCCTGTTTAATTTGTGAATTTCACAGATTTGGCTCACAGAAGAGAGGGGGGGAAGAATCAACAAAAAGCCCAACAACAGGCATGGAAAGAGCCCCGAGTATTAATGGCAGCTGATCAATAACTAATCCACAGTGTTCCAGTTACCAGCTTGATGGAGAAAATTCATAGTGCTTAAGCAATTCCAACTAATTTTAATGAATGCCTCCATGCCTCCATGCCTGCAGAGCAGTGTGAAATTTATAGGAAAATGTCATTTCGGCTCTCTGGGTATTTTTTTTTTCCTCGCAGTCATCAAAGAAGCATAAAAAATGCTCTTAGAAATCTGCTATCTCTCTCTGCCAGATGAGGGCTTCAAAAGGCAAGCACTCATTTTTTTTTGTCGTAAGCAGGGAAGATTATGAATACATTATCTAGTTAACATTAAAAAAAATCAAAACACCCAATTTTACATTCTTACTTATTTATCCCGAGCCTCTGTCCCCCTTTGCGTGCCTCACCCTTTTCCCTGCTGAAGGAAATAATGCCAAGTAGACAAATCAGCTACAAGTAGAAAATGTTGATACATATTTTAGTTCTATTTTTATTTGGCACTACTTAGAAAAATTTCAAAGGATCGGTATGGTGGCTTCAAGCCTTCTCTGTCTTTCCCTGTTAAAAGCTGATGAGTTGCTCTTAAGTTTCTTAGCAGCCTGCAGAAGAGAAGGCTCCCCTAACTTGTCACCAAGCCTGTAAGGAGCTTGCTGGGGCTAGCAGAAGTGCTGATACCGAGAAGAATGAGCTTTTGCGAAGGTGGAAAGGGTGGATGGAAAAAGGATGGTAAGGATGAAAAGAAGCATAGTGGGCTGGAAATTTTCCAGTGGAAGTTTATTTCCCCCTGGAAAGTGTAAGATGGGGACTTAGCATGGGAATGGAGGGAGCAGTTACAAACAGGATGGGATTTCTGGTGGAAACAGAAGGAAAACCTTGCTCTGGCATGGCCAAGAGCACAGGGGTGATGAGGGAAATAGACTGAAGTTCCTGTTGCTCAGGTTGGGGTCCCCCTGATCTAGATGAATGCCCCAACCCTGGGTCCCACAATATTGTTAATGAAGAGTTTCACACCCCCATCAGCTGAGCGACTCGTACTGAAGATCTGGCCCTGAAACTAGAGATACTCAGGAGTATTTGGAGATGGATAAGGGAGATGTCACTTAGCCATCACTTCAGGTCACTCCAGCTCTTCAGGTCACTCATCTGCAGCTTAAGACACACAGAAAGTAGTATTCAGCATAATTAATTTAAGGATGTCGATCTTCCCACTTGAGAAACCAGTTTCACCTTACTAGTAAGGCTGCCTGTCCTCGGTGGGCAGTCGTGTCCGTGAAACTCTTATTACTTACTGAAAATGCCTCACATCAAAAGGGTCCCTTTTTCTCCTCCATTTCCCTCAGGGTCCAGCTATGACGCTGTCATAAATTGATGTACAAAGTATGAACAGCATGATTTTTAGTTTTTTTTTATAACAACTTCAGCAATCTTTGTAGTTCATAACTAGGCATGCAGGGTTTTTATTAATTTAACAGTGTTATTCCCCTTATGAAATATTCATCCCATAGGATTTCTGTGCACATGAAGGTTTTGAAGAAATTGATCTGCAATGCAGTTACTCTTTTAAAAGAATGATTTCTCTATTATCTCTCCCTTTCAGTGATACTGTATATGCGAACAGTGACTGATCAAATGTGAGATCAATCTCATGAAAGCAAACAGGTATGTATTTAACTGTGGGTGAATTTACTGTATGAGAGGGGGCATTTGGAGAGCCCAGCACGCTGGATGCTTTGCCATGCATCACTTTCTCTGCTCATCCTCTGGCATCTTTGCAAGCCCTTGGCCTCCCCACCTCGTGGAGATGCCTTCACCCTGCTTGGCATCACCATGCTTGCCAGCTTGGCCGATGCTCTGTTGTTCCATCAAATGGCACACATCTGTTCCCTGAGAAGGCTTTGTGACTGCAATGAACTGTGCAGGGAGAGATAACTGTTCTTGGGCCACGATACAACAAAGCAATTAAGTGCAGACATTCCTTTCAGTGTAAGCTGAGCCCTGTTGACTTCAATTTCATTGTCATCTCCCCACATTCCCATGCTCTTTTACAAATAGCTGTGTATTTCACTAGTGAGTGCTGTCATGCCCTTTCTGGGCTGCCTCAGGTGGGTAATGATAGCTGGTTTCCAGCCCACTATGAGTACGCACCACGAGATGAAATGTTTCCTGCAGTGCTGGACGCCAAGCAAGGTTCCTGCAAGGTAGGTGAGTCTTGTGTGATTAAAGACCAGAACTTAAAGGCCACGCAAAGGGGAGAGATGGGAGTTATTTTGACACCCTTCACAGCACGATCCTTGCAAGGGCTGACACAGCAAAGCACTGGACTAAAAGCTATCTGATACATCTCACAGGGAAAGCACTGGCCCTGCTCTGAATAGCCAAGCATTTCACTCACTTTTAGCTTGCACATGATCCTTGCAAGAGGTATCATCCTGCTCCAGATCATGCCAGCAGACCCCTCCAGCTGCACCTTCATCAGTCCCCTCCTCCTTCTGTCCCCACCACACCAGCGCTTGTTTTGGCAGCTTCTGTTCCCTCCCACCCTGAGCAGCATTAAGCTGTGCTCCCCAGCCCCCCAGCACAAGGGGATAAAGAATAAAGGGCTGAGCCCTTACTTTGAGGCATGGCGAGAGTCCTTCTCAGGGGCATAACCTAGCTATTACCCCTGTTTCTTCCTCTCAGGCCACACTCTGAAGGATATCACCCTTTGAGATTGGAAAATGTCCCCTCTTACCCTGCTTTTCTGGTCCTCTCCCCTCTCCTTGCACAGGGACACTTTGAACTAGCACTGCCAACCCCCAAATGAGCTAAGTGCAGGGGATTTGCTGGTCATTGTAGGTATTTCTGGAGGGATGTAAAGTGGCAGATGCTGTTTGAGACCATGTCTTGCCTGGTCACTGCTCAGTCTTGTAGTGTCCCCTGGTGTTTGAAGACATCGGCTCAAAGCAGCTGGAGCTGCAGTGCTCACCCCAGGGTTTATCTACCCAGGACCATCCAAGGAAGTACACCTTGGAGTTGGACCTGCAGTGCAAAAACCCTTCTGTCATCTACCACTATATTCCCAGGGACATCCCTAGTAACACTGTGCTCCCGAAAAGGACACTGAATGATCATTTTCAGTACAAGCCTTCTCAGAACTGATATAAAAATCTCACTTCAACATAAAATCATACAGAAATGCTTACATGAGGGGAACTGGAGGGATTTGCCTTTTGATTTGGTCTCCAGTGGACATAAAGTGTGACCATACTGTGCCTGTGCCTGTTTTCCTCCCCACATTAACTCTGAAAGGCTGAAATCACTCAAATCCAAAGGGGCACAGTTCAGCTCCTACAAGCCTGGCAAGAATAAGCAGCCCTGCAGAAAATATTAATGGCTCTTCATGCATTCACCTATTTCTGCATTGGGCATAAAATCTCCGGTGGGATGTGAGAAACAGAGGGAAATACAGCCTGGGATCATGGAGCTTACTCCGCAAGTGAGAAGAGCCAGGAGGCCTTGAAGGAGGCCTCTGATGGCTTCTCTTGTGGGACCCTTCACATGCTAGGGAAGAAGAGTAATATGATGAGATGAAATGTTTCTGCATTATGAGCCAAAGGATGTAAGTGCAGGAACATCCCAAACTCCCAGTTTGAGTAATATATATGTGCACAGCTATGTATATGCAATATATGTATACACATACTATTTTGGTAGTTAAACCAACCCCTGTATACTAAAGCCTCTTACACTGAGAATCTCAAAGGACCAGATTCCTCAGGTTTGCTGTAAGATTTGTGGATCCTTATCTTCATGGAGGATCAACTTGCGATAAATACATGAGAGATTTTGACATAATAAAAATCCAGATGGATTGTGTTGTTATCTAGCACAACTGCTTGACCTCAGCACTTGCTACGGCTATGATCTACGAGGCAGTATTGTATTTACAAAGCATGCCTTAGGTTTTGCTGTTCAAAGCTGGTAAATAAAAATGACTGAAGAGACATGGGAGTCTTGGTGAGCTAAAATGATGCTCATGGACAAAGTAAGCATCCAAGACTTGAGAGTATTATCCCAGGTAAAATTTCAGCTGAAACAAAGTTGGTGTTAAATATAGTTATCTCAAATGAAAGAATATAACCTGCTGAAATTGCATTCCAATATTTATCTGATCCCTAGAACTAATTTGATACTTTTTAACTTCAAAATTTATTGGCACTTCAAACTAGTACTATTAATTTCTGTATACCTTTTTGAAGACAGAGGTTATTTATGGTCTTTGCATGCCACCTGACATGAACTTCTGTTAGTTTGCTGGACATTAGTTTTGTAACACAAATAATACACAGCCAAACTTGTAATGTTGACTGAACAGACACATACCTCCCTGTGTATCTTATGAAATCTCACTGATTTTCTCTGCTTTAGTTAAATTCTCTTACTGGTTCTTTTTTTCTTGAAGAGAAAACAATGACCTGGGGAAAGCACTGACATCCAGCACTTTCTGTGGCACTGTTAAACACCATGTTGTGTTTCTCTTTAAAGCAAGACAGGCACACGTGGAGAGAGAACAGCAGTGAAAAGGCGCAGCCCGAGTTCTGAGGTGCACAGTGTATGAGCTGGAAATCCATCCATAATCAGGAAAAGATTTGTGCAAGCTCTCATCTACTTCCAAACCTAAAGAGCTTTTCAACCTGGCTCCCAAGGCATTTCCCTTTTGCAGAGGCACTGAAGCAATTGCAGATACTTCCAGGAGGTGGCAGGAATATTTTTTGCAGAGAAGCAGGAGAGGTAAGGATTAAAAGGAGGAAAGAATACACCTGACAGCACCAATCCGAAAAGCCTTTTACTCTTCCCATGCTGAGGGGGGCTGTAGCTCTCTTTCACATGTTGGCCTGTGGGGGACATCCCTGGTTCAAATCACAGAATCATAGAATGACTAGGGTTGGAAAGTACCTTAAGCATTCTATATATCGCAATTTTCTAAAGAAGGGACATAAAATAGCTTGATCCCCATTTGGCAATGAATAGACAAGCCAAAAGGGTTAAGGGAGGGAATCTTCCACCCTGCACACATTTAGTTAAATGCTATCAGTAGCAGCAACATACAAAAGCCTTCAGTAGTCTGTCCTCTCTGGGAAGTTACTGGTCATGTACTGCTTACTGGCAAGATCGAATTATGCTGGAAATACTACTGATGTAAAAAACAGCAACCCAGTGTTTAAGTGGAACGGAAACCTGGTTCTGAGGCTATTCTGTAGGCGATAGGTGGTGAAGGGGTTAACAAGGTGTGGTGCAATGCCCTTAAAGGCGTAATGGGCTACTGATAAGGATGATGGATTAGGATGCCTGATGATCCTCAATGCTGCCTAAGCCAGGTGGAAGAGGGAGTGGTGCTGTTTCATGTGTCTGTTCTGCCCATGCCCAGCCTGACCAGGACTCTCATTATCCCTCTCTTAAATACCCCTAAGTAAGGAAGTGCTTCTCTGCACCAGGTAGTCTGGGATTTGAACTTCACTGTGGCAGAGGATGAGAACATGATTTTACTTTGCAGACAAGGTTGTTGTCTCCTCCATCCTCCCCGAAGCAGGGACGTCTCTTTGGTAAGTGTTGCGCCTGAAGTTGCGTTGGATGGTACTCTCATAAAACTAGGCTTAATGAATTACCAGTTGGATATGTTTCCATAGGAGCTCAATTAATTATTAGTTTGCTTTGGGTTTTAGCATTAGCAGTAGTGAGTTTGTCAACAGCAATTCCCAATCTGTATTTCTGTTGCTTCAATGAATCACACTGTTCATGAATCTGTGACTATGGAAGTTCTTACTGAGTGTGACTGTGTTATTGTGTTGAATTGGTTACAACCAGAAATGAAGCCTGGCTGTCCCCAGCCCCTCTGATCTCCTGAAGACTGTCTGGAACTCAAGCGTTTATTTTCTGCTTGATTCCTATACTCAATGCAATGTATTACCTTGCTCCCACTAGCAGTGCTTATGTATGAAGGAATGCTGGAGGATTTCCAAGCAGATCTGGGTTCTCAAAATGTCTTTGTTCTTTCTACTTCAATCTATGGGTCTCATAAAGGTGACTGCATGTATTGTTATCTCCAGATGCCCCAAGATGGTCAGGTGACCTGAAAATCCTGTTCTCCAAAAGAGTTCTTTTGAACTTTGAATTTAGAGGGACCCAGCTCTGTTGTTAGTATTGTCATTACTCCTTAATAGCGTCAGGTGTTGCTGTGAAAGATCAGCTTTGTTGTACATGCACTACAAAACCGAACTCTTTTTCAGGGCCTCATTCTCATAGTCCTACCCTATAAGCATGTAACCTGAGTGCTGCTGAAGCACTGGGGTTTGTAGGGTGTCCTCTGAATTCAGCCTCTTGAGACAAGCTGGCATTACAGCAGCAGGGATATTTTCTCAAGGAAAGAATTCTCTATTCAGAAATTGATTTTTGGCACACTTTAGTGGGACATTACTGAAACCATTTGTAAAATTGCTGTGCTGTATTCATATTGTATCATGCAGGAATTGGAGCAGTAGTGTGGAAATGAACCATTTCAATCTCAGTTAATATGGGTTGTTTCAGTCTTATTAAAACACTTCAAAAAGGTCAAAGGAAAATATTGTCGCAATATTTTCCACGGTGAAGAGGGAGATTTGCCTTTGAGATCACCTATAAGTGTGATCATTCCCCAAACAACATGCTCTGAAAAGCCTCACAATAAAGAACCATTCTGCATAGTAGAGTCAGTAGTTCAAATTTGGAGTTGTTTGACTTAAGAATTTCCCCGTATATGCAACATCTTAGGAATCTTAGTAAACCAACAGGAAATACTTGCTGTTGACCGTCATGAGGTCCTAATGGTGGTTCTCCATCCCCTGGAAGCTCCTCTAGGTGGGTTTTCAACCTAGTGACCACTGTGTAAGTTATTTGGGCTGAGGCTGCATCCTTGATGTGCACTGGCAAGGATTTTGAGCTGCAAATTTCGTTTGTACCTGTGTGTGCCTATGTATGTGTGCAAAGCCAGAGGTTTGTCAGCAGACCAAAGCATTTGTGGGTTGGTTTCAAAGTATGTGGGTGGTCTAAGGGGACCAATGTGAGCAGTAGATCTGACAGGTTAGCTCCAATCTGAGACCCTGCTGTCAGCATCTTTCAAAGCAGGTGTGTTGTGCGCACTAGGTGTGCTCTGTAGGGACTCTTTTAGAAAACAAAGTTTCTGCTCGAAGTGTCGATATATCAAAAAAGCTTTAAAACCTTGAGGTGGACTTGGATTCCAATCTCCTATCGCTTTCAAGGAAAACAGCCTGACTTAAATCAAGGAGAGGTGGAAAATGTCTATTACACACTTGTCTTGGGGTAATGTAACTGCATTTTGTGCTCATCTCTCAGGGCAGATGTGTACTTTAACTCCTGGTTTTCCTTGGTATTTGCTTATCAGGTGTCTGGAAACTCTGGAAAAGGTACCAGCTGCTGAGACAGTTCATGTTCCTGTCTTAAAAATGCTGGGGAAAATATGCCTACCTTTGGGACCAAGAAAGGGAGTGAGGAAATAGAGGGAAAGAGACACACCAGTCTAGGAAGCTTTCTTTATGCCACAGTGATGGGCTGTTGCCCTGCGTTCAGAGCACTGTTCACATAGCTTCAGACCCTGAGATAGAAAATATGTGAATGGTCTCCATCTGAAGCATGGGCCAACTCATCCCTGTAACAGGGAGGCCGTTGCTTTTCTGTGATTCTGTTGTGCAAACTTTCATCGCACAGATATCTTCAGGTTGTTGTGTCTTCTGCCCCTCAGTTTTAGACTAACTGCCAAGGCCAATCACTGACCTTTTTTTTTATCCTTTTTTAAACCTCCTTATAGTAAACTCATCAGTTACTGAAGATGTAGGAGTTTTATTTTCTACTTTATCTTCCTTCATTAATCCCCTTTGTCTTGTACCCTCATCTGCAATACAGGGGAATCAGAAAACATCTCTTTATTTAGCATAATACTAGTATTAGGTTTCTTTTGCAGAAGCTACTGGAACCTCCTTCAAAAGAACAATATGTATCTGTAGCCAGAGTTTGCATTCCTAGATCATTAACAAACATGGATTTATGAAATTCTGGCAGTTTGTTTCTTTGCCACTGAGAAGGAGAAACAGAAACCCCTTCTGCTGTCATCTCCTTTGAAATCATTTAATACCTTCTCTTCATAGTTCCTCTGCAATTCATACCAAGAAAATATTCCTTCAAGGTCAGGTCTGCTGGGGAGGCCAAATGAAATGCTGGACCTCGGTGGTATTATGAGATCATCTGGACAGGTAATATTGGCCTTGGGAAAGAGCTTTCCTCCTTGAATTCATAGAGCTGGCTCCAGCCAACTTGTTTAAGAAATAAAACAGTGTTTGAAGAGTCTTATCTATAACTAACACTCTGTGGCTTTAAGCCTAAGAGACCCTGGGCTACTATATCTAGTTTTTCCTTTCTCCTGCCTAGCTTCTGACAGCACCTAACCTTGTTATTGGCTTCCTTTCCCTAGGAAGTGAGAGAAATGGCAACCTTTGCCTTGGAAGTTGTAAAATATCTTCCTGCCCACAGAGAACCAAAATATGCCACAGAACTATAGGCGGGATTGACAGCAACTGATAACAACTTTCCTCTTGTCTGTGCTCTTATCTGTAACCATAGTTATTTGTCACCAGAAGACCCAAGACTGGGTATGAAAATCTTTTTCCCTGGGTTCTTGCTTTAGTCTCCCAGACTAAAACCACCCCAAGCTATCTGATAAATGAAAAAGCTGACATGGCAACCAAGTCACAGAAAGCTTGCATGGGTCACCTGATTGTCACAGCTTGCTCCGTGGCTGCTTAGGAGGTAACAGCTGAAATGCATTTCATTGAGATTTCACCCAGAAATGAAGGAAAGCCCTAAATTTGCTCAGAAACACCTGAGTTGCCCAGTGTTAAGTAGTAATTCAAGGCTGGGCACAAGTGTGGGGATTGATGAGATTGCCTTGGGCTCCAGGCAGTCTTTCAGGGTAATGCTAAAGCTTGTTTTTCATCAGAAAAGCAGCTTAGACAGGAATATCCTGGTTTATTAATTCTGGAAAGAGTTGTGCCTGCCTGAGCAAGTGTGGAAACTGCATGGAAATATCCATTCAAGTCTTGACTGTGAAGGAATGAATTAGTGAACTAATGTCTTTTGTGGTCCTTGCCTAGCTCTCTCAGCCCATCTTCACAGGAGAAAAATGTCTGTGGGGATGCTGTATGGATCTGTTTGTTTTTCTGAGTGGGTCTTCCAGTTAATGCTCCTTTGAGGTGAATAAAGCATTTCACACTTTTGCTAGCGTTTCTTTCCTGCTCTGTAGGTCAAACCAGCCACCAAACTAGTCTTGGCCTGTTGCTTTGAGGGTTGTGGTTTTGCTGTGTTGCCAGAGAAGGAGCTTGTTTTGCTGCTGGCAGGGTAAAGGGCAGCCTTAGAGGAAAGCCAGCCTCAGATGCTGCCGTGTTGCTTCATGTTTAATTAATGTGGCTTTGGTTTGTTTTTTTAAAGGAAAACTTTGATTAATTTGTTTTTTGTTGTTCTTTTTTCTTTTTTTTTTTTGCTTTGGTGCCCCATTTGTTGGGTCTCCCTAAACCTGCTTGTTCCCCATAGGTGATTACAGCTGCTTGGGTACCTCTTTACATGGTGGTTTGAGAACAGTGCTGGCCCTTCTGGAGCAGAAGGAGGTTTCTGCAGTCGCTTTTTTCCTTGACCACCTCTTGTGCAGGACTGCAAGACCCTCTGTAGTGTGTATGTGCCACATGCACATCCTGCTGCTGTGAGGCAAAGCAGCCCCTGCAGACCTCAAAATGCAGGAGGAAGGTTGCTATTTCTCATTGGAACAAGTGCTCCCATGCAGCCTTAAGGGAGCAGGGGAAGATCTTCCCACTGTTTTTTCTGCTCATTTAGGGTAGTGGGGATCATTCTTTATGAAACATACTGGAACTGATAAAACAAAGCTGGCCCTATGAAGAAACTTGTATTTATTTAGGAAGAGGTTGTTATGGTTTTTTTTTTTTTCTCTCTGATTAATTGTGTGGGTGTGTATATATGCTGGGAAAGGCAATAATGTTTACTGGAATTGTACTATAAATGGCTGCTAACTTCCAATTCGCTATGCGACAACTATAATTGATACTACAATATATTAACATTCAAAGCATGAGCTTCTCTTTCATATGGATTTATTTTCATGCGTGAATAGTGTGGAAGGTTTTGAAGACATCTTTCAAAGATTAGGACATCTTTGCATCTTCTGTATGAAGAGGATGATAAGACATCTTTTATGAAGAGGATATCACTGGGCTTTTGTATATAGAAATAAATGATTAAAATTGTTAAAAGCATTTTAAGTCTGCACAACTGGGCTGAGCAACTTGCACCTATATTAAATCTTGGGAACTGGTCAGCAAATCGGAGTACTTTCACTTCTATCTGAGCAGGTAACATTAGACTTGTGGTAAATGATGGAAACTATCTGGTCCATTGAAGTTTAGACCAGGTGATACTTGAGGCTCCTTCCAACCTGGTATTCTATGATTGTGATTCGGTTGTCATATTGCAGAACATGGAGGGGAATCTTTCCTTTTAAGCTTTAATATAATTTGTAGAAAAAATATGCTTTTAGCCATATTTGAGGTTATAGGATAAAATCAATGAGCTCAGTAAGGAGGGATTACAGCACTGTTATATCTGCCTTTGTCAAACAACTGATTTTAGACATGGATTTTAAATGTTCCTTTGCAGTATATTTATACTTAGACTCTTGGGTCCAGATCCTCAAATTTTATTTGGGGGATGTATTTCTATCAAAATAGGTAGACATTTAGCACCAAAGTAAGGCTGAGATGAATGTCATGCTTTAGGACTCCATTTATTTTGTGTGTAGAGCCATGGGTTCTGATCCCTCATATCAACTCTTGTGGGGGTTTTCTGGCTCATAACTTTTTTTTTGAGTGATAATTTGGTATAAATTTCATTCCCTCTTAAACTAGAGATAGATTTACACAGAGAATCCTTGGAGCATTTTACAAACTTCTAAACTCATTATTTAGTTATGTTAATAAGCAAATAGCCTTTCTATGTATCTATTTCTTTTTTGACACAGTAGCCTTTATTTCGAGGTCAGAAAGGTCTCTTGCAGTTTTATATCCTTAGGTTAAGTCAGTGTTTGAGGAATAGGTTACATATAGATGGCTTTTTCTTTCCTTTTCTGGTGTTCCTGGTATTTGGTTTGCAGCTTGTGGAGATCTGAGGTTTATGGCTGTGTGTTTGTCTGTGCTCTGCAGGTGATGG
>JAUCNL010083668.1:0-35209 GCA_032353615.1 Micropsitta geelvinkiana | reverse complement strand
AGGAAGCTTCACTTCTTGGGAAGGCTAGCTAGAAAATGATGTTGTTGATTGTCTTCATTAGGTTGAATTTCCATCACAGTTTGTGACTGTCCTAAAGGTCTGTTGCTTTGTCCAACTTTGTGCTGTGTTAGGGCCCTCCCCACATTTTATTAACTAAAGGTTATGTCTTTGGCAAAATTAACTGAAAACAGGAGCACCTGAATGTACATAGGGACATGCAGCCTGGGAAGTGTCCTGGCCACGGGCTCTGTGTGCCTTCACCCACCCAGAATCTACCCAATTTCTCTGTGCTTCAGGCTTTGTCCTTTGATGTGCCAGTCTTTATTTGTTACCTGCTGCTCAGCCGGTGGGGACAATGACCTCAGACTGAAATACTTGGTGAAAGCTGTGTGTTAACAAATTCTATTTATTCTGAAGGCGTTTATCTTAAAGCATCCTGCACAGAGTGCTTGCCTATTTCATAAAGTAAACATTTTCGGTGTTTTCCTATGATCTTACCTGTTTGGTCAGGTTATGGTTATTTACCTTGTAGATAAAATCTAATAGCAATGGTCTGCTTATTGATTTATAGGTGCACCTTTATATTTTATGTATTTGAATATCTTAAGAGGCATTTCTCTCTAAAACCAGGGATGAATGCACCTATGATGCAAATAGGCAAGAAGGCCTGTGCATCAGCTGCCGTGGCCATGAAGGCTGTCCAAGTTACTGAAAGAGCAGTCAGTTTTGGTATTACAGGGAAGTGAAAGCTGTTAAATAAAGAATCTCCCTGATGGGAGAATGCCTGGGTGTTACATTGTTTGTGTGTTTGGGGTGGGATGATGTCGGTTTTGTTTATTTGGGTTTTGATTGGGTTTTTTGCTTTTTTTGGTTTGGGTGTTTAGGTTTTATTTTTAGGTGAACAACTTAAAGGTCACTGTAGCAATAAAGTTTGTTCCTGCGGAACAATTTAAACAGCTTACTCCTTAATGCGTTGCCTTCCTCCTTTTGTTCTGTACATTCCAGTTACTCAAACAGTCTTTCAGCACAGCCAGAAATCAAACAAAAAGGTCGCTACCTGGGTTACTTGTGTTTTGGTCCTCCATCCAGTAGGTCTGCCTGCTGCATTACGTTGTCAAAGTTCGCCTTTCTATTGACAAGCATATAGATTTCCTGATTAATGCACCTCTGTTTTATTGGCTTTAACTTCAGGAGACATAATTTTAATGTTTGTATGATCAATAGCTCCATCAACACCAGGAATTCCTGCTGTTAGCCTGCACAGCTCTTAACTGTGGGGAGTTGTATATTTCTTGATATATACTACAGGGGAGTTGTAAACATTAGGAAAGCAAAGCAAACTGATGTTCTCTGTAGAAATCCTGTTGTATTTCACTCCTAGGAGAGAATGCAAAAACTTTCAAATAATTCTCTATAGGGAAGGCAACCAGCAGGCGTTAACTCTCTGGGCTGGAATATAAATGTATGGGAAGTAATTACTTTTAGAATTCCCATTCTGTAGTCACTTCGTCTCAAATGCGTAAATACCCATAAGAGAAACTATGGCTTTTATTCATTTTTAGATTAAGAAATGACATTCTAAATACCATTAGTAGTTAACTTCATTAGAGGAATGCAGTTCTGTGTCTGTCATAGATGTTTCTGGTCTTGCAGCTGTCCATAAATCACACAAGATACCTGAAGGCATCTATGTAAAATGTACCTGAGGCAGTTTTTGTTTCAGAGTTGTAATGGGCTTTACAATCTCCTGCTTGTTGCAAAATAGATTCGTTTTTTCATCCTGACTGCCCACCTGCCCTGTTTCTGCCTTTTAAAACCAGAGAAGGAAAAGAGATTTCTTTTTTCCCCCACTCAGATAACGTAGTAAACTCAAATCATTATTTTTTTGTTTTATTGAGCTTTGAAATTAGGTAGCCAAGAGAATGGCAATAAATTGTGCCATTTACCAGAAACTTTTTCTAAATACTTTTTTTCAGATTAGATTCCTTCATTTCATTAAAGTCTCTATTCCCCTTTGGTTAGCTGGTTTCTTGATTATCTGAAGGAGGTATCTCAGTGGCATTTCTCAGTATCTGAGAATGTTCTCGTGTTTAAATGTTCTCATGACGAATATAATTTTGTATGAATGCCCTGGTTAAATCAGTGATGGCTTATCCTTAAGAGACAGGAAGATGATAGCTATTTATCAGATAATTTATGCACTATATTGCTTACAACCTGTTCTTTCAATCAGGGACCAGAACAAAGGCTATTTATCCTAACAGACCGTGCATCCACCATTAATTAAGAAAACAGAATGATGAAGTGAAAGCTGCTGTAAATTGACCATCTGCTGAAAAGCAGGTACTGTTCCCAAAACTTTTTCTGAATAAGGACTAAAACTGTACCAAAAAAACCCCAGCAGTTTCCAAGCACACAAAATGTTCTGATCTTTCAGAACAAATTTCAGACACTGGAATGCTTCCTACCAGCATTGTCACATCCCAGTGGATGAATCTTTAAAGCAAAAAGAATATTAGTGCGATGATTAAATTCCACTAAAATTAGAGCTATGAAAATCACTGTATAAGGTGCCAGTGATAGGCAGCTAAATCCTCTGGTACACAGAACTGGACAGAAATGAGGTAAGTAATGAAGTTTTAGTTAGTCATTGGTTTCCCATATTTGTCCATGGAACTTTTTGTCTTCAGATATGCCTGTATTCCTGTAATAATTCACCAAACTGATGTCATACAAATAAAGAGGTATTTGTGCCGCTGAAAGTTCATCTAGCAGTAGTGAATGTTTGGCCAAAACAATAATGTAATATTATAAGTAGATGCTGACTTCTGATGTCTATCTCTATGGTTGATTTTCATAGAATCAAAAAATGATTTGTGTTGGAAGGGACTTTAAAGATCTCCTAGCTCCAACTCTCCTGCCATGGGCAGGGACACCTTCTAATAGACCAGGTAGCTCAAGTCCCATCCAGCCTGACTTTTGATATTTTATTATTTGCTATTTTAATTATGTAATTATAGTTTTATATAATTATTTTTAATTTATTTAATTATTGGCTATTTTAATAGCATATTAATTATTCCACTTGCAGCAGGGCAGCTAGTTTGAGTCACAGCTTTCAAGCGACTGTTTTAACTGTTGGAAATTATTCAAAGCCATGGGCTTTGCAGGGATGTTTATGCTTCCTTTTCTGTCAGTGACTTTGGGTCCCAACTTCTGTTTCTTTCTCCCCTTTTGTTGAGGAGAGATTTGTTCTGAATTTTCACTGGTTTAGTTTGAGCGTGGGACTCTTGGTTCTTCCTGGGAGGCTGTGAAGACGACTGCAGTGGTCTGCCTTCTGGGCTGCAGCAGGGCAAATGGAGATACTGAGTGTCATGGTGGTTCATGAAGCATTGTCCAGGTAATACGTAAACTCATACTGCAGTGCAGCTTGGGTTCTTTAGGTTCACCAAGGGAAACATCTGTGTGACAATTTAAGCTGCGAAGTAAAGGATTTTAAAGCCTTAAATGTTGGCTTCCGTTAGATATTTGGTTCTAATTTTGTTTCTCCTCTATAAATTGTACGAGTGTGTGAATATTCATCACTTAATAAACAGAATTGCACATGTCTGTACAGCCACTGTTTTGTAAGGGATTTTTATATATTACTCTTTATCTGAAGCAGTAGCATAGAGTGATCGAGTTCAGGTTTCAGGAAGCAGTGACCCATTTTGGCCTTAGGCATCTTATTTAACTTCCTCATGATCTATATAATTTTCTGTTCCATGAGGGGAATTTTGTTCTCATTTGAATCTGTAAAAATAAAACAAAAAACCCAAACAAAACCCAACTCTGCTTGGGTAAGGAAAAAATCAGCATTAATTTTTTTTTTTCCTCCACTGTTTCACCTTGGCCATTTTTTATGATCCCCTCCAACACAGGTATCAACCAGAAAGGTTTAATGGAAGAAACCAGCTGCCTTTTCTTCATAAAGGAGAACATACTCCCTTGTAAACAGTTCCAGCAGAATTCAGGAAAAACGGTACTTAAGTTTCATTCTCAGAATTGGTCATCTATCCATCTTTTTGCCTCAGGGCTCTCCACAATTCTGCTTTAGCTTTCTTCTCTTTTTTAAGCAATCACTATAGCAACCTAGTGTTATCTGATGAACAGCTCGCACAGAGGGCAGATAGCCATACATACAGCATGAGATTAAGCACAAAACCACCCAGAGAGCTGGATACACCAATCAGGTTCTCTATTAGCCAGTCACACAGAAAATCTGAGCCCAAACTGTGTTTTTTAAGTTTGTTAGCAGGGACAAACTTTGAGATGTCATCCACGTTGGTAGACGTTTCAACTTGATTGGTGGTTTCTCCTATAAAGAAGGCTCTGGCTGAAATAGCGGTGTAGCTGGTGGGTTCTGTGATTCATGAGAGCTATATGAAAAATGGATCAGGTTTTAAACGCTATTTATAACCCCTTATTTATGAGCAGTGCAGTGGCATGGGTATTGTAGGGGTAAAATTTTGTGTGTTTCTTGACAGCTGTGTTTAGCCAAGGAAAGATGGGGGGGACAGTCTGAAATGAGGAAAGGTAAGCTTTAGACAAGTTGTAGGTAAAGGCTTGGATTTGAACTCAACCAGAAAGCTCCACAGGGTCTGACAGACTGTGTATACTTTTAAAACTTTCAGTATCGTAACACATGAATTGCAGTGACTCAGTTCTTCAATCTCTTTTCTTGTTAATCAGTCCTTAACTAAAATTAATGGTAATTGGAATGGAGTAGCATGCAAAGAGCAAAGCAGTGCTGCACATCTCAGACCCAGATCTGCGGAGTAAATGAAGCAGTCACAGGCTGGTTTGTGAATCAGTCGCCTCAAGGAAAAGTTTGTTGTAGTCAAGGATTTTGGTTTCACGTCACATTAGTTTCAAAATAGATACCTGAAAGCTTCTATATAATATGTGAAAAGAAAGAGGAATGTTAATGTGCTCTATCTGCTATTTTGAGCTAATGTGGAGCCCCGTGTCTCTGTGGTGCCAGTTGTCTGTGTAACTGGAAAAGTGGGAAGAGCACATTTTTCACTTCTTACTATGAAAGAGGGGACATGTTTTAAATAGCACTTTTCAAGAAATGCCTTTTACTTGCTTTCCTGTTGGGTGCCAGAACTCTGCTTGCTCACATGCCTCGACTGCTAAGTAAGGTTAATTGTACCTCATCCTTCATCTTCTGAATAGGTGTTACTTTACATTGATTTATACTGGTATATTTACTGATGGAGGTCATTGTATTCTTCAGCCTAGAAATTCTCAATTTACTTTTTCTGTCCTTACTCCAGGCTCTAAAAGGCTAAGGAACTTAGTCTAATTCTCCTGTAATTTTCTGTAGTGACAATGCATGCATCTGTATATTGGGTGTCATAATCAGGGGAATGTCTGAGTTGAATGTTTGCTTTGTGGTTCATAAGGTGGATGTGTGCATCCAAGTTGGGCCATACAGAAGGAGAGGCTCTACTTCTTTTTAAGAGGGTGGTGAGGTCCTGGTAGGTGCTTTCTTTATAGCACACAAATGTGATAGCTCCCACTCCAAGTGTCCAGCATTGGTGATAAGCACATGGATCAGGAGGAGAAGATAGTAGGTATGTCACTATGAATGCTTTAGCAGGTGGCAGTGTGGAGGAAGTGATGACAAGGAGATGAGTGAGATTTGAGAAATCTATTATTGACAACTTTAGCCACTACTTTTCTTCTTACCTTGAGCCTCAGCTCTCCTGCTGCATATCTGAGCTCCAAAGACTCAAACTTGCTCAAACCCTGAGCTTTGTGTCTCAGTTTTGCCCTGTAAACGTGTGAGGAGAGAGAAGGTGTGTTAATCTGGTGTAATTACTTATCCCTGAGCTCTTATGACAAAAGGTGTGCAGCGAGAAGCAACTAGGAAAAAGCATTTGCAGGGTTGGGATGTTAGGAGAGGGGAGAAAAAGTTCTGTAGCCAGAAAAGTACATTTTCTTTGTGATTCAGAGAAGGGAGCAAATTTCATGGTGGAGAGATCATATAATTCACTTAAGTGGGATGACTGTATCAGCTGGTGTTTTACAGAGACCTAAATAGTTCACTGAAAACTAACATCAGTTTATGTTAATGTAAAGACGCTTTGTTCACAACTGTTAGCTACAGTGTGTTTTATACTATGCAAAATTTAAAGGATGAGAGTATCAAACCAGTTTCGTAGCAAGCAGAAAATTAACATACAAGTTTGGCAAATACAGAATAAATAAGGTCCTTGCCTTTTAAACCTAACGTAGAAAAGGGACAGTTATAAAACTATACCCAGACACTTATGTACAAAATGTATAACCCTTCACCTCTCACCCTGCAGGAAAACCTATATGCTGAAAACCCCATCTTGTCAAATGAAATTTCTCTTTTGAATGTAAGGAACAAAGTAGGACTGAATTTTCATCTGATACTTCTTTATGCTAAATCATAGGGGGAATTTGGACTGCTGGGAGTAGCCTGATGCATTTGAAAGTAGCTTTGTTCTTCTCTACCCTATTTAAAAGCAACATAACAAGCTTTTCAGTCTCTGCTTTCAGTCTAGTTAAATTATGCTTTTAATTGAACATATGAAATCAATATCAATTTAGCAGAGATCTAAGAATCTACGACTTGAACAGTAGGTGTCTGATGTGAACAGTAGGCTTTTGATGAATAGCCTTTTAAGGGTACATGCCCAAAGTTCAAATGTTTTTAAAACAGAATGCCACAAGCTATAAATGCTTTTGTGAAAGTTGGAGGGAGCAGGAGGTGGTGATTCAGTGGCAGGGTCAGTTTAGATTTCTTTTTCTGCTGAACTTTGGTCTCTAATATTTTACCCTTGCAATTGAAATTGGTGTGGAAACTTGTAAGGATAAACAATATTGCAGCTTTCAACCAAGATTTAGTGTTACCAAGGTGACCAGTTGTTATTAATTTTAAGCACCAGCTGGCTCGTGATGAGCATGAAACCTGACAAAGACTCTCAGAAGGACTGTTTCACATTTTCTTAATGCAGTAATAAGAATATAAGGAATGTCTTTAAATAAAGCATCTACAACAAAAAATGAAACCACAGCTTTGATATTGGTCAGTTACAAAGATCAAGGAATAGTTTTCAGATGTAGAACGGCAGAAATGTGCAGCAGATCAGGAACTGTGAAGAATCATAGAATTGTTTAGGTTGGAAAAGACCGTTTAGATCATCCATTCCAACCATTAACCTAGCACTGCCAAGTCTACCAGTAAACCATCTCCTTAAGCACTGCATCTACATGTCTTTAAATACCTCCAGAGATGGTGATTTCACCATTTCCCTGGGCACCCTGTTCCAACACTTGAAAAACCTTTTGGTGAAGAAATTTTTCCTAATATCCAGTCTAAGCCTCCCCTTGTGCAGCTCGAGGCTGTGACCTCTTGTTCTTTCACTTGTTACTTGAGAGTCGAGACCAAAGCCCAGCTCGCTACAACCTCCTTTCAGGTAACTGCCGAGCGCAGTAAGGTCCCCCCTGCGTGTTCCATTCTCCAGGATAAATAACCCCAGTTGCTTCAGTTGCTCCTCATATGACTTGTTCTCCAGACCCTTTACCAGCATCATTTCCCTTTTTCGGACGTGCTCCAGCAACTCGTTGTGTTTCTTTTAAGTGAGGGGCCCAAAACTGAGCACAGTAGTTGAGGTGCAGCCTTGGCAGTGCTGAGTACAGGGAAGCTGGTTAAAAATTATCTTTTAAGATCATATTTTATTATTTTTTCTTTCATCCGATAGCATTAGAAATATTCTCTTCAATTCCAAGTTTTGCATAATTCTGTACTTCATCATCTATGTTTTGGACAATCACGGTGAATATTCAAAAGCTTAGCAATATAAAGTTCTCTGCAAAATAGCAAAGCAGAAAAAGAACAAGTGCAGGTTTCACATTATTTGTGTTCAATTAAAAGCACAGAAGAATGCAGAGTGCCTGAATATTTAGAAATTGAGCTGTGTTAAAGCACAGCTTGATCGTTTTGCTTTCTGAATGTCACCTTTGGTCTGGAGAGCTCAGGATAGTCTAAATGGTGGGGTAATAAAACATCAAAAAATCACAAGTGGAGTAGTTTTTCCTTTGTTTTTAAAAGGGAAGGTATAATACAAAATATTGCCTATACTTTATGTGAAAATCTCCTATCTTAAATGAAGAAGTTACTGAACTTAAGTAAGTAAAATATGTCAGTTTTTCATTTGGCTTTGATGTTGATCTCCTTAATCACAACTGAAAGCTTAAGATTAGTGAAAACTAAACCACTACTTCTTAAAAGGTTTGTCTTTGAAAAAGAAATTAATTTCCCAATACAAGCAGTGATGTACTAGGTATATATATCCAAGTCCAAATTCAGAGTTTCAAGTATCTGAGAGTGAATCGGCATGGTTACGACTTTAACCCTGTACATGATGTTTTATAATCTATTTGGGATGACCCTGATTCTAATCACATTTATGCTGGAGTACGTTTAGAGGAAATTAATGAATTATGTTAGTAGTGTGGAAGTCAGTGAAAGTATAGCTCAATTATTCCAGAATAACTGAGGTAAGAATCTGTCCTATTTATTGTTTCACTTGGCATAGTATGTCCCTAATGAGCCACATTTCTCCTGTCTTTAACTTTGCTGTGTAGGACTTTGATAGTGGAAAGTCAATTTCCACAAAAAAAGGGTGATGTTTTTTAGAGTAAAGGGGCAATTGCAAATACTCATTCCACAGGCAAGTTCACAGGTAGAATATATAGGACTAGTGGAAGCCAGTTACTTCTTACTGGCTGGTTCAGAGCACCCTCTTAGGCAGCAAATGCTGTGGACATAGAGTGGCTCTCTTTCAGGGCCAGAATTAGATGTCTCAGGCAGGGTCTGGATGTTTCAAGCTGCTCTGCTTGTATGTCTTGCTGCATTCTAAAGATAAACAGAGGAATTTTGCTGAGATCTCGCCTTCTTCCTCCTGTGTTTTGTCTCACTATCGTGAGAAGAAGATGCACTGTGTTTAAAACATCTTATCCTCATTGCCTTGAAGTGGGAAAAAGCACAATACTTGTATCTTTATCTTGGTTGTCCTTTGTTCTTGGTGGCTTTTCAGAGCAGCAGCTTGGAACTGATATAATTCTCAAGGGGGGGTTACTGCTGCCACAGAGGTCTGAATGGCAATAGTAAAACATATCCTTCTTACCAGTTTCTTTCTGCTATTATATAGAAATGTAGAAGCAACACCAGAAGTGCTCGTTACTAATCTTCAGTATTGCAGATGCTTCTCCAAATCTGTGTCATGAACAGTATTCTGGTTTTAAATTCATTGCGACTGGAGAACTTTTTATTGGTCCAGGTCACCAGAATAAATCCACCCCAGTGGCATGATGCCACGTAATTGAGAAACAGAATGTGCAAAAGAAAGAAAACCTGCAGCTTTTTTGTTTGCTTGCTTAATTTTGTATGTGCAGGTTTTGGTGGTGATTGTTTTGCTTGTTTGGTTGGTTTTTTGCCCAGCTACAAATCAGACTTGCTTTCAAAGCATGTTTCTAAGTGTTTAATGCCTATTAGCTAATTATGCTTTCAGAGCATGAAAACTTTGAAAATCAACTGTTTATTTCGAAACGGGTTGCTCTAATCAGCAGCTGATACGTCTTCTAATTAATTCCTTCTGCAATCCTCAGTTGTATGCTTTTGCTGTGAATTTAGAGAATTAACTGCTCTATCCAAATAAGATCAAGTACATGCAGGCAGATAACTGTTGCTGGAATACAGGTGACATCTGAATTGCCCTGAATATCCACTAGTTCTTATGTTCAAAAGTATCTCCTGACTTTCTTAAAGCTTGTGTTATTTTTCTCTTATTCATCTCTAGTCATTTAAGGGTTAATGCAGGAACTTAATCCGGTAGAAACCTACTAAATGGATTTTGGTTGATTTGCCCACAATTGTAAACTGAAATGGGATAATCACATGTCTCTCCAGTTTAGAGACAAGGATGTTGTGTGGGACAGTATCAAATGTTTTGCACAAGTCCAGCTGGATGACATCAGCTGCTTTGCCCCTGTCCATCAGCTGTGTAGCCCCATCATAGAAGGTCACCAGATGGGTCAGGCAGGGTTTCCCCTTAGTGAAGCCATGCTGGCTGTCACCAAGCACCTTGTTGTTTTCCATGTGCCTTAGCTTGTCTTCCAGGAGAATCTGCTCCAAGATTTTGCCAGGCACAGAGGTGAGACTGACTGGTGTATAATACCCCTGTCATCCATTTCCCCCTTCTTGAAAATGGGGGTTATATTCCCCTTTTTCCAGTCATCGGGAACTTCACCTGACTGCCATGATTCTTCAAATATGATGGACAGTGGTTTAGCAACTTCATTCGCCGGCTCCCTCAGGACCCACGGACTGATTTCATCATGTCCCATGGACTTGTGCACATTCAGGTTCTTAAGATGATACAGTCAGCCTGATGTGTTCTGTATTTCCTGTAATGAATTATTTATAAAGGCAAATGGATTTTTAATTATAATCAGTGCTAGCTTGAATGAAACTTGGTGTGAGACTTCATGTGGTGGCTAAACAAAGAATAGAGAAACTTCTAGAAACTTTGAAGGATAATGTTTGAGGACTGAGAATGTTTGCAGCCTCAGGCTATGCCATGAAACAGCCGCAGCATTACTGTGCCTCAGAATCCAAAGCACAGTTTTAAAGAATTGCTGTGGGAGTATAGGGGGAATGCTTAGAAGTGTTTGACTTCAAGTATTTCTGCATACATACAGGATAAAAAGCATTAGATCATTACCATATCTAAACCTGTTTCATTTTTGTGTTGCAAAATCTCTTTGGATTTTTATAAAAGAAATGCAAATGAAAAGATCGATTTTGGGATGCTGGGTGAAAAGAGCTCTTCTATTTTCTTATTTAAACACTCTAAAAGTATGACTTAAAACTGTTCAGGAATGCTTTTTAAGTCCGGTAGCATATCCACATGTAATAAAAAGTCTCTAGTAGATTACATGTTTAATGGCACATACTTAATAAAATCACACACACACATTACAATATTAGGATTTTTTAATCCATTTTTTTATATCTGTCTTACTAATCCATGCAGCTGAATTGTATTTTCTCCATATTTGTGTGTGTCTGGTTTTAAACCGGATCCTGTCAGCACAGTCTCTGTCACCCATGAGGCTTACTCTGCATGATTGTTTCTTAATAGCCCTCACGTTGAAGTTGTTTACTGCCAACAACTGAAATTAAGGGTAGTGCTTGGCAGCCCAAAAGGAACAAAATTTCCAAATTAGAGGCTTAGCACTTTCAAATTGTCCGAGAACCTTTACATCAAATGCTTTCAGAAAGCCAATAGAAGGCGTTTTAGCAGTTTAGATCTTGGTAAATTATTTTAAGTGGTTTGTTTACTAAATCAGGTTTAGTAGTAAAATACTGTTTAAAACCAGCTAGGATTTTGATGTGTGTCTGGAACAGGACTATGAGTGAGAAAAGATGCTGTGCAAAGCTGCCTAGGTAGATTTCCTGCTTCTTTTTGCTCTGTCCTACAGTGCCACTGCTATTTATCTTCCAGTGCTGCTGCTGAAAGAAGAGGAACCTGAGTCTGTGTACTAGTTCAAGGTAGGAACAAATTCCTGGCAGGGGCTGCTGAAGTCATGAAACTTTATCTTAATGTGAGACTGACATTACACTGTTGTTTGACTTGTATTGAAATGTGTAGTCCTGTAGCACAGTAATAGCTTATTGCTTATTACAGCTTATTGCAAAACCCCATACTGCCACTTCTTCCTCAAAATCTGTTCCTCTTCCTGTGGCTGGGAAGAGATCAGGAACCTTATTTTCACTTCCGGATCTCAGAGTGTAGGGTTTGGTTTCCATTCCATCTATTGCCATGGTCCATCCCCTCTCACCTATGCAATGCTGTCTTTCCTAACTTCTTCACAACTCTACAGAGTGCAGTCTCAGCAATTAAGATAAATCATAATCTGTGTATAAGCATGTATTTAATGTTCTTGTTCTCTGTGTTAAAAAACGAATTGCTGTAATGTTTGCAGTTTCGCTAGCCCCACATGCATTCAGATTAGTTTCCTTAGACTGTGGTTTCATCATATGTTTAATCCACACACATCTGACTCCACAAATCTCCTCCTGTTCTTGAAACCTTTTCCCTTGTGTCTGATCAAATGGCAATGTGACTGTGACCGGATCTGAAGCAGCAAGATTAAAGTTTGTTATATTTACTTTTTGATGGGGTAACTTTTCCCCTGCATGAGTCAGATGGTCGAGCTCCCAGGGTACTTTTGCAGTCCTACAATAGTTGGTAATCCGTGGTTGAGATCAGGGAGGCCATGGCCATTCACAGAACAGCTTCTAGCTAGATTGTGTAAATTCCTTTTAGGAAACCAAGCCCACTCTCCTTCTAAAAGGAGGCAGCAACTCTTTGATTTCAGAGACCTAGAATCTGGCTTCTCCTGCTAGTGGTGAAGATGAGTGGATGAACTGTGGAGTATGTGAAAGATGTTAGAAAACCTGGGAGTCCAGGAGAAGTGAGAACTGAGTGCTAAAAAAAAGGATGTGAAAGTATTTTGCTGCCTTCCTTTTGCTCTTCTGAAATGCATACTTAGATGGGGGAAGTATGTGTTTTGTTTGTAGGCTGTTTGGAAAGAAACAAAGGTGATGGTGGTTCTTTGCCAAAAAAACAAGGTATGTTTTTTTTCATCTGGTGAGCTCAGTGTACAGCTCTGTGTCAGAGCTGCCATCTTCATCTCTAGATACCTATTTTTCCTTGTTAAAGGGGGGATGTATTGTGCACCAGCAGTATGTTGATAATGTGACTGACAGAAATTAATCAGAAGATATGAATAAGTATAAAATTTTAATGCTTTTGAAAGATGTTAAACCTTGGTTGATCACATCTTTATCTGATCTGTCTACCTGTCTGTTATCTGCTTGCCACTTTATAGCTGTTTTGTTTTGAAGGACAAGGATGACAGGATTGCCTGGCACATTTCCCAGTGAGCCTTCCTGTAGGAGACTGGTGGTTCTTGTATAAAGTATGAATGTTGTTGGCTTTTGTCTTTTTCTGGCTGTTGGTTTAGGAGTGAGGTGTTAGGCTTTTGTTGTTGCTATTGGGTTGGGTTTTTTTGTTTATATGTCTTAATGGGATGTTACATAGGTTTGATAGACTCCTACAGTGCTCTTCCCTTCTGAGTCACAGGATGCTACACTGCATCCCAGAGAAAAAAAGGTCAGGAAAATCTGCCAGAGACTTGCAGTACTATGAAATGAAATGTGCTTTGCCTGTGCTTTGTCAGAAGATGAGCCACTGCCGTAGAAATCACAGCCCATGGCTGGAAACTGTATTTGAACTTACAGCAGAAAGATCTTTTTCGTAGTAATAGTAGAAAGCTTATGAAATTACACTAATAAAACATGATTTTAAAAACTAGGTATTATATTTCACAAGTTCAAACTCGAACATGCCGAAATTAGTTCTATTGCAGTAAATTTTAGGTAGCTAAAACTTTATTTTGGTATCCAAGCTTCAGTTCACTTAACAGTCAAAATATAATTTGATTTTTAGTTTCTGCAAAGAAAAAAATAGAATTGAAATATTTGTGTAACATTTTTAAACATGGAAAAGATGTCATTAGTTCTATGTTCAAGGATGATCAGTTTGTGTTAGTAGTCATGGGATTAGGCTCAAGGAAATGAAGCCGAGTAGCGTGGCTACGTTACAGTGAGAAATTACTCCTCTCTAAATGTTCCTTCTCTTTTTTTGGACATGCAGTTTTTCTCAAGAGTGAGCATGAATCAAATACAAGATCATAATTTAATACTTTCAGAGGAATGCAACGTAGTAAAAACCTGGTAGCTAAACTCCAAGCATTTTAATCAGTACTGTGGAATAGAAATAATTTAATAACAGTTTATGCTTAGTTATAATGAGACATGCTTACAAACCAAGCTAGATTAAACCTCAAAGTCTAGATTCTGGTCTTAATTAACACCAGCATAAATCTACAGTAAATTCACTGAATGCAATGGTACACTAGGATCACTGAAAATAAATTGGGGTGTCAGTGTATCACAAAATACTGTGCTCTTCTCACTCATTTAACACAGTTCCAGTTGTATAATAATATAAAGCTAATTGTCCAAACCTAAGGTAACACATTATGTTGATCTGTAGCTCTTAATTAACAGAACAAGGTTTTTCAATCATTTCAAAGTACACTGTATTTTATATTCACAAGGAATTAAAGATAACGTCACAGATATATTACAGCTTAATTCACTTGGTTTAGTAGCACAGTTCACCATTGCCAGCTACATAAGCTGTCACACATCAAATGATAGCTACAACCCTTTTCCCCATGCTGACTGCAAGGGCAGCTCCTTCAGGAAATGCCTGTAAGGTGGCTGGGCAGTGGCCAGCTGAGCTACTCTGGATTAAAAAACAGAAACTAACCTCTTTTTTTCTCCTTCCACCAAGGTAAGTGGTGTTCCTCAATTAAAATTTGACAAGCCATTAGACTGTCAAAGCAATCAGCATAAATTTAGAATAATTATTTCACATTTGTAAAATTCAGTGAGTAAGAGCAAATTGTGATTAACTGTCTTTGCAGAGTCATAACAGTGGAGCTGTCAAAAAACTAACAAGACAGTATTATTCGGATGACGATTCCTGGCTGTAAAGCTTTTCTCCATTTTTTTCAGTGCTCAGTGGTAATAAGGCACCTTGTTATCATAATGGCACAATGACATAGGCGCTATTGTGTTCAGAATATGTGATAAATACGACTGTCACAGCGTATGAAAAAGAAGACATTTGTATCATTTAACCCATCATTAGGATACTAAACATACCAAAATTCTTACTTTCATTATGATAAGCTACTAACATTTTAGAGATACAGAAATTGCACGTTAGACCTGTCTTAGCATGTGATCCAGTGATAAGGAGATTTTAGGTCCGCATGGCATACGTTGTGCTGAAAGGGTGAAGTCCTGTTGCATTCAGGTCAACACCAGTTCTGATCAATCTTGTTGTGATTCTGAAGAGCATTTCTTTCAAGGCAGCATCGTGTTTTGTTACAGAAGCTTTTGAAAAAACCTGCTTGGAAGTTTGAAGTTGCCCTGGTTGATTGTTAGAAAGTGGATGAAACATTCCAACAGTGATGTCTCTGGCTAGCTTAGGGCATTTAAGAGTCTCAGTTTTCCTCTTCGATAACTTTTTACAGTAACCAAGTCGAAGTGCAGAGGCATACTGTAGATACTCCCCTCACTCTTCCTTATATTCCAGGTTCTTTAAACAGGAAATGAATACAGATCAGACATTCAAACTGAAACTTATTTATTTCCCTTCTTGGTTTTTTTTTTTTCCTAGGAGACATGAGCAAATCAAAACAAAAATTTCCTAACTTGCTTTCATTGGTTTCCCAATACAAGAACCTACATCTCCAGAATGACGTGTTTTGTTAAAAAGTCTATAATGTACACTGGGGAGACTGGAGGGCCCCTTTAGTCTTGGCTGCATGTGTATCCACTTTCTTATCACTGTGTGCATTCTCAGTGGATCCCAGCCACAGCCTTGCAGCTGTCTGTGTGCTTAACATCTCTGTACCACCCAGAAGAGATAAAAGGGAGTGATATGTTCGTGCTGTAGAGGATAAATGCATCTGATGTTGTAAAATATTCAGATAATTTGATAAAAAAGAGAGTTACAGAGGATGATGGATATTTCTTAGAAGTAATGTTCTGAGACTGATCTTTTAACAGCACAATTAGAACTAATTATATTGATTTTGGAAAGGTATGTTGGCATTCACCATGAAGACCAGTTTAAATTGAAGACAGTAGGAAAATCTGCTTGGAAATGTGATGGATGTGGAGAGGCATGATGGTTTTGGATGGAAATAATTCTGAAGGAACTTAATCTTGCAGTGCTGGTAGTGTTGGCATTGGTGTGCTATAGCTGTCATAGCATGCCCAGGAAATTTAATGTAAATTTAGGATGACGGTTCTAAGGGTGGCATGAAATAGAAATTAAACATTTGCAAAAGCTCTTTCCAGAGTTTTATCAAAGGAGTAGAAGATGGACGGGACAATAAATCAGGTTTCAGGAAGTGTGTTCCAGTTAGACATTTAGAAGTATGGTTGTTTTGATTCAAGTGGGAATTGTAGATAAAGACATACGGGAGCAAAAGACTTGCTAACAATCTGCAATCCAAGTATTGTTTTTCTCTCCGAGTATTCAGCACACTCTCTTACCTTTACATAAAAATGTGATTTCTGTTTCCTGAAGGATTATTAAAGATCTGTGCAAACAGAGGCTTTAAATTAACAGTTAGTGGCATCACTGAACCCTAAATTGCATAATTCCGTTTTGCAAGTTTTATATTAAAATTCTTTGGAGCTATTATTTTTTTTTTAATTTAATGGAAATCAGAAATAATCCAGTGCGATGTCGTTTCTTCTCTTTTTTCAGTCAGTGTTTCCCTTTGTTACTTATTTGTGCTAATGCTTGTGTTTCCTCTCATGGCTTTTTCTTTGTTGACCTTTATTTAAACTGAGTCTTTTTTGCATGAAGATCAATGAAGGTTCCCCGTAAACTGAAAGAGGAGAAAAAAAATAAAAAAGTAGGGTTGGTTTGGTTTGGGTTTTTTTTTTTTGGTTTTTTTTTCCTAAAAAAAAAAATGCTGTAAATACAGAAATACATTCTTTTTTATATTTTTTTTCCCGGTAGCTCATTATATCACTTGGTGTCACCTCAAGCAGATGTTTTTTTAGTGTATTCTAGCCTTCCAAAAAGAGGCAAATTAATCAAAATACATTTCCTACCAGTGTTGTGAGGAAACACTCTGTGCACTTGTCAACAACTGTTTTGTTTTCAATGGAATTTATTTGTTCTCATTGTATTTAAAAAAAAAAAAAAAGTAAAAAAAAATCAAAAATCTTTCTTGCATTTGGAATTCCAGTCCTCTTTTGAATTAAGTCCATTCTGCAAGCTTAGGTTTTAGGGTCTCTTTCCACTTTTAAATTTGAAATGCTTATATTGAACTCCTGAGATAACGGAAGCAGCAATGACAGTGGAGCTATGTATGTGACTTAAAGTGTAGTCATAACAATATGATAAAAACTCTACTTCAGAAACTCCCCTGCATTTTTTCATGGGCATGTGTTGTAGATTTTTCACAAACTTGGGTAGAATTACTTTCTTATCAGTGGGCAGATGCCAACTAATCCAAGTTTTTCTGTAATGAAAGAACCAACAGTTTTGCCTACACATTTTAGTAACATGCTAGGTAAAATACAGTTTTCACACTGTGCTTCAAAGTTGATATACTGATGCATTTTCATTGACTGAAAAACAGAGTTGTGTAATGGATAACGTGTGACCTTCTGGAGGTCCAAAACTGTTTAATGCAAGATGTGCAAGAGTGCAAAGATCTTGAATTCATAAGAGGTAATGTGGCAGGAAGATTAACTAGAGGTTTTTTTATGCCATCACTTTAAACTGCATTCATATACTAATTTAACTGTGCTTATGAAATCTTGGTTCGGTAATCTAGATAATACAGACAATCGTGTGGAATATTAAGACTCTGTGTTGCCATACCAGAGTATGTTTTGGGTTTTTTTTCTTGCTTGTTTGCTTTTTTAATTTCTCATATTAATTCTTAATTTCTCATATTAATTATTAATCATCTCACAGTCTTGATCTAATCAGCATAACAAGATTTCTGTATAACGAAATCATTATCCTCTGCGCTTGACTTGGGAAAAAACCAGCTGAGTTTAAAGTCAAAACTGAAGTGGGAGCTGGAGATAGTGGTTGTTAAGGTGTTTGTCTGCTCGGTTTCACTAGTCCTTGAAGCTTCTTAATTTCATGACTATACAAATTAATGCCAAAAAAACTTAGCAGGTTCAGGAATTACCACTAAGGCTTAATGAACTTCTTTTCCTTTCTAATAAATTTGGTATCTTATTGCTTATGTTATACGTGAGCAAAGGTTGCTTGGGATCTGCATGTTTTAAGTAGAATCCGTGAAGCAAAATTTCAGCTGTTCAATGACTCTAAATAATAGTAAAAGGGGGTAAAGATTTAATTGTATGTGTGCTTAGAACAACAATAGCAAAAAACCCTTTAGTTTAAATTTTTGAGGCTGTTATTTTTTTTCAGTCACACACTTTTCAGAATTATTTTTATCAGTACAAGGGCTAGTTCTCCTGTATTGAAGATACAGGAGAAGATGCTCTCAAACTATCCTAATTTGAGAGGAGGAAAACTATTTAGAAAATGGTTTCACATCCGTACTGCAATAACATAGAAATTATTTCCTAGGTCTCTACTGTCAAAAGTTTTTAATGGTGCTTTGGTATAACCCTGGCAGTGTAAGGATGAGGCATGAAAAGAATTGTTGATTGAGGCAATATCTTTTATTAGCAACTAGTATAGTTGGAAAAATTCAAACAGTTCTGGCATGTAAACCTTTCATGGCCCTTCTTTAGAGGCAAATTGTGATTCCTGGAGAACAATGATATTAAAGGGCTTGGCAAGGTATTTTGAAGGACTTTTAAAGTTTTCAGTATCACCTCAAAGAGGAGGTTTTGTTCTCTTTGCTGCAGAAGCTCAAAGATGGAAGCCATTCAGTTTTCCCTTCTGGGTCATGTTAGACACTCATGGGCAGAGTATTTACTTAAAGAAACACCTAAGTTGTTGGTTTATTTTTTTTGCATAGGGAAGCACACTCAAGTACTTTCCAAAATCTCTCCCAGAGACATCCTTGTAGCAGTTATTCAGGCTGAGGGCAGCTAGGAGTTGAGTCTTGTTTCCAGTTAATGTGTTCACTCTAGTGTAAATGACTGCTGTATTGTTTCTTGACCATCCAGGGAATGAAGTGCACAGGGTGTGCACGCAGGCACAGCTCTGACATCCAGTTACACAACTAAAACAAAAGGACAAGAAATTCATCCTCTGTCTCATAACTTGCATGCCATAGCTCCTGCCCCAATCAGAAAATCATTTTTGTCAAATTTAAAAAGCAAGCATAGGTGCAAAAGCTGTTGCTGCTTAAGTGTATGAATATACTTTTGTGGTAAAAGAAGATAGGTGCGATCGTTTTCCCATTATTCCAACATAAGGCTTTAGTCTAAGCTATGAAGGTTCTTCAGATTTAAAGGTTATATCGGCTCATCGTAATTTGCTTGCACTTTAAAAAGATGCACATTGGTAAAGGAATTTGCTTGTCAAGTACTTCCCGTTCTTAACTTCTACCATCTGTGATGAAGATGACCTTGGCTCTTACCCTTTCCAAATAAAATGCATGATTCTTTTACTGAGATTCCTCTCAGTAAGAAGTGTGACCATAAAGTGGTTCAGCTTTTTTGCTGAATGATGTCCATGAAGAGAGTAGAGAGCTGAGTGAAAATCAGTCCTCAAGTTTTTGTATCTAAGAAGTAAGTATCCAAAGCTGAATTTCTGTTTTCTGTCTTTGGCATTATAGTCACAACCATCCTCATGAACTACTGTTAGATTTATGAATAAGAGTAATTACTGTACTTTTAAGTAAACTTGCAATTTGTTGCTGTTTAAGTGCTAGCATTTTCAATTGCATTAAATTACATATAAATTAATTGCATTACAGTATATAATGTACCTTTCTGATTTGGGTGACCTCAAGTGACTGCAAACACAACTAGTTAATTTTCTTTTTTGTTTTGTTTTTATATCTTTTTTTTTATTTAGAATTTAACTTTCAAAATTGAAGAAAATGCTTTAAAATACTTCCTAGAATAGTTGGGAACTAAAGTTTTCTTTGCTACTCAAGACCTAGTAGTCCTATAGGACTCTCAGCTCTTGCTTACTTGGTGTAAAATGAATTCTTTGTTACAATTTGGGGCACTAAAGCAGTGAGGGAGTTAAGAGATGGCTCAAACTATACCAAAGGGAGAATAGGTGAAAATAAGTTTTGAGTAACTACTGGCTTTTTAATGCTTGCTGGGTTGCTTATGTGGAACATCCGAAACTGTTTGCATGGGAAGGCCAAAGATTTTTACAAGAAATTTTGTAACATTAGATTTTAGAAAAGAGTCTTCAAAGGCATGTGGGTTCTTTGTGTTAGCCTTTTGGAATGCTGTCCTGGGTACTTGAGGTTAGCCATAGTATTGCAAGAGAGAAGAGGCTCTCTTAAGATGAACTGGAATAATCTATTTCAGGTTCCTAACATAGACCAGCAGTTTAAAGCATGGGAAATCTGGGAAATAAAACTCATGCTAATACTGTTAGGAATAGTTTAATCCCAGCAGCAGCAATTTCTATAGATGAACTGCTGCGCTCTGCCTTGACTGATCATCCTCACTGGCCTTGGAGTGTAGCTCAAAGAGCATGTACCTTGTAAAGCACTTTCTAAAGTGTTAGTGCTGCTGATCTGCCCCTTCTTGTCAATCCAGACCTCTCCGTGTGGCATGGAAAAGAAACGTGGTGAGGAGCTAATTTCCAGTTTGACCTAAGACTTTATTTAGAGTAAGATGAAGTGCAGCTGACTGCAAGCTAAACCAGTTAATTTATTGCTCCAAGGCAGGTTTTTATGCAACATATTAATAATCTTTAAGATAGGATTTATCTTGATCACTTAAGATTTTTTGAAGGAAAATAGCAAACATGATCTGAACACAACTGAAAATGAGTGTCTGAAAACAGACCTGCGGTTGATTAATTTTTAATAGATTACCTTGTAAAAATTAACTGCCAAAAAACTAGTCTGCAAAAGGGACATTTATTTTTATTGTTCCTGTTGCACAGCCACTGCAGTTCAGCAGCTTCCTCTGTCAGTCAGGTCGCCTCCTTAGCAGCGTCCTTTAAAAAAGCACCAGATTCTTCCACTAGGAGAATACATGAACAATCAAGGCAATGATGTTGATGTGTTGTGGCAGCATTGCTATGTTGAAATCTTTGGGGGTTTGGCTGTAATGTTTTGGCATACACCCTTCTGTTGAAAATCTGCTGTCTGATTAAAAAAACAACAGCAAACCAAAGGCTGAACCCAGGATTTGAAACACCAAGTGTTGCCATACCTATACAGAAGTAGCTGGGAGTATTTTAACCTCCATTTACTTCAGTTTAACTTATCTATTTGAAAATATATAGGAGCATAACTGTTACCTGCAGAGGACTCTTCCTGCACTTGGCGCGTAACTTTTTCTAGTCAGCAGTCCCTAGTGTCCTGAGACATACAAGTGTTTGTTAAAGCCACTCAGTGAGAAAAGAGACCATAGTCTGCCCTCAGCAGCAGCATACTGTTATAGATTTGGAATGGCTGATTCCGTAAGTACAGATACATATTAAACATGTAATAGCTACATAGCGTTCAGCTAAGGACAGGGATATACAGATTTTCTCTTTATGCAAGAGACAGAAAATGAATTGGCTTGCATAGGGTTGTTTCAGTTCTGAAAACTACTTCATAAGAAATTTAAAGGAAACAAAATCAAATAATTCAAAGAGAGGATTCTTAAAAATACATTTTTTGAATTGTGTTTGATTTAGTCAAGTTCCCTCAGGAGTTTTGTAAATTAAAAAGAAAAAAGGGGAAAGGGAGAGCAGGGGAGAACTTGAGCCTATTCTGTTCCAAGGCACCAAGTCTCCCTGCTGAGCCATGACTTACAAGGTAAATAGCAAATGTCAAAGATAAAGTGGTGATTTTCACTTGTTTGATGCTTAAGGGAAGAAGTAGGGTTACTTCTTCATTGAACTTGGGCTAAGTAATGCCATTCTCACAGTGTGTCATTCTCTCCAAGTGGTTCAGTTCTCCAGTATGTGCTTCTTGGGACCCAAGCATGTCAGAAATCAGTGATTTAAGCATGATGCTCTTTTTAGCCAAGGGAAATATCTTTTTTAGTCCTTTTTTAACTTCAGACTGCAGGTTTTAAACTTCCTTGCCAGAAAAATTAGTTTGGGGGAGGGAAGGTTCCCATTGAAAACCTTTCCAACCCTGCTGACCATGTAAGATGCGAGTTAAATGTTACATACTTGATTGTTGCAATATCAGAAGCAAATAATTACATGGACATAATAGTACTGAATTTTATCTGTAAGTGAATTATTTAAATGAAAAGCTGAAATCCTGAACTAAAATTTCTTAAACACAATAAATTGTCAGGTTTGCTCATAAAGCTATTGACATGGAACTAAGAAAACCAGAATAATTCTGGGCACATTGCATGTGCAGACAAAAAAACCCCAATATACTGAACTAGGGCTGCGTGTCTTTATAGCTGTCCTTTGGATAACAGCAACCAGTGCTTCACCATCTTGGTGCAACATACAGCAAGGTTTATGACTTTGCAAACACTTCACTTTCATATGCCAGGGGAATAAAAATCTACTGTGAATTTTCATAGCAGCAAGAGAAGGTTGAGTAATGAGAGCTTTAAATTAGGGGTCTGGAGACCAAACCCACAGGTGAGGTGGGGTTTACAAGGAAAGGAGGCACAGGACTAGGGGTAGCCAAGGATATGGCATTACTGGAATTGCAGAAATTAAATAGATTTGTAACTCAGAACTCCATTGGACAGCTGCAGGGCGCTTTAAGAAACTCAGAAATGATGAGAAGATGCATTGTGCTCTAATTTGTGAGGTAACGGGTGATCCGCTCGTTGAGAGCTTATGAGTCAGGATGGTATTTATAACAAAATAGTTCTTCAAATTACAGTTGTTTTAACAGTTAATACAGTTGTATTAACAAAATATTTCTTCAAATTACATATTACTTCAAAGTACAGTTGTGCATTTTTAGGTAGTGGTGTCTTTCATACTGACTTGCTTATGAACAAAGTGGGGTCTGTTGCTTTAGTTGTTGAGACTTACTGACTCTTGTGATTTGCACATGTGTATTACTATCCAGTGGGAATTGAATCTCCAGGTGCTGTACCATCTGTTTGAGACATATTGCCCTGTACCTAACATCTAATTTCACAAATGAAAAGTAATGCTTAGTGTTTGGAGATTATTTAGAAAAGCAAACGTGTTTGTAAATAGCAACAAGAATCTCTCTAGGAAGGAAGCCTTTTCATTTTGTTTAAATAAAATATTGCGCTTGGAAGGTCAGTTCTCTTTTGCCAGTTCTCTTTTTCTGCTGCAGATAAAGAGGAGCCTAAATGTTTCCAGGAAACAATGATCATGAGGGCTTTAGTAAAATCAGTTTGGATTTAATATCTTGCAAGCAGCGTCACTGTTACAAATACATTTTCTTGTGCAAACTACTTAATCGAATCATTAATACATGCTAGTTCCAAAGTATAAATGTTCTGTACTCAGGCTGGCCAGTAGAGTTGGTTAGAAATGCAGGGTGATTAGGAACTGCTGGTGTGGGTTCTGTTTATGCAGGGTGTTTAGGAACTGCTGGTGTAGGGTTTTATGTTGTGTCTTCTGTACTTTAGAACTTCTTTCCCCTGAAACCTTTATTCTTATACCTATTACAGTAATACATGCAGTCTCTCAGCAGAGATTGGAACTTTATTGTATTGAATACTGCACATGCATGCAGTAATAGATTATCTTACTGTCATCTAAATAAGCAAGACAGACAAGTCTGGTATTCAGGTAATGGCTCTATTCCCATTTGAGCTAGGGACAGAGTTTCTTGTTTCTGCAGTTTTATATACAGAAGTCTTACTTAAGGCTTAACTAGAGGTACACAGGGGGTGAGGTAGCATGGGATAGTGACAAAATTTGGACCTTCATCAGTTGCCTTAGGATTACAGTGGAGATTTGTGACCAAGCTCAGCACTTAATCCTAACAGATTCCATTTCGGTCTCCAAATTTGAATTCTAAGGTTATCTTCCCTTTGTACTGGACCCTGTGGTACTGCATCATTTCTGAAGGCAATAATGTGCCAGCTTACTCTGTTAGAGTAGCTCTGCACTTAAGTGCAGAGACATATCTCTCAAGGCACTTGATGTTCCATAGGTGAGTAAAAGTGGGAGACCCCAGAGATTTAACATGAGGTGGGTTTTTTCAGCTTGTATTTTCTTCAGTCAGTTCTGAGAGTAGCTGAAGATGTTGAAATAGACTTTTTCACTGGGTAAGATACTTACTAGTGGTAGTTCTTGTAAATATATGAAACTTAACTCATTTTGATGCAATTCTGAGTTCTCATATAACACAGACTGAGCTATGCATTACAGACTGAATTATTTGTAGTATATATATCCTCCATTTTAATATGCTTTTTCATGCAAAGCTTAGAAAAGGCTAAGGACATAGGACAGCATTCTCTAGCTGTTCAGCTGCTAATAACCCTTGAAGCAAACTGAGTCAGTTCTAATGCAACTAGTAAACTAGTTTCAGAAATACCAGTACCAAGGCACAACTACTGGGATCACACTGCAATCAAGCACTTTTCTGCTCCAAGTCTTACAGAAACATTTACAAAGAAGTACAGTATATATTTGTGTAAAAACAACTTTAAGGAAACTCATTAAAGCCATGCATTTCTGTGGCACTAAGTCATTGCTGCCATTTATAGTGCTTCATCTCTCATTGATAAATATGCTCTCCCCAATTGTTTGTTTACTTTTTTTATGATCCAAGAGGGGCCATATAGTAGGCTGATCTTGAATTTCTTAATAATGCATATTTCATTACTGCTAATTGAAGTTTTGTACAAATTAAACCTGAGTAAAAGTCTGAAGACATATTTTATACAGAAGCCAAGAACCAGGCCGCATAATGAACATATGCTTCACAATGTGTTTAGATTTAGTTAAATGTGATTTTGGTCTTTGCCTTCTTGTTGCACTGGCAAATTAAGCTGTGTTTAGAACTCTAGTGGAACCAGAATACAGCTATGCAAGCAACAGTTTGTTGTTCCTGACAGTTCTTAAAAGATGTTTTTAATTGGGTGTAAAGTTCAATGACAACAGCAGGTTATTAATTGTACACATTATGTTCTGATCTTACAGTACTTTTTATTCATTGCCGCCACAAGCAGGGATTTTTCTCTGTTACAGAAGCAGAATGTATTTAACTTACCATAAATAAATGCAATCTAGTAAATACTCAACTGGTTTTTTATAAAACTGTTAAAAGCTCTATCTAGATTTTAAAAACTAATGAGGAGATGGAAGCAAGGAGAAGACTTGCAAAGTCTCAATATGAACACCTAAATGTTTTCTTACTAAAATTATAGCCTTTATTTCTAGTTTGTTAGATTTATACTGCACTAGAGCACTGGAACAATGAATGCCAGATGTGATTGGTTTCCAGCTTTTTCCATCTAGAAGTATGCTGACATGTTTTATTTTCTTTAATTATGGTACTATTATTTGCTACTCACACTATTTCTGGTATTAACTGAGTTACCCTCTTGGCCTTTTGTATTACTAATCTGTCTTTTGCCTCTCAAAGTTGCTTTCCGAAGTCTGAAATACCTAGAATTTTTCCACACTATTATCTTGCAAATCTGCAAAGTGAAATACAACAGAGAATACTATCAGCAATATTAGACATTTGTTGAAATGCTTTTAACCAATGCAAGCTTATGATGTTAAGTGCTATATTACATTAGATAACACAAACTGATCAATGCAGTAAGCCATTAACACAACATTGTGCAGAGATATTTTTGTATTTTCTACACTGCTATGCTATGCTTTATCCCAATGCATGTTTCTTCTTCCTCTTCCTATTGGAATCCCCTAACTGGCCACTGCATTGCAGTGGGACCATAACCTTTAGAACCCCTGTAGGTGCACAGTTATATATATATTTGTAATTTAATGATTCACGTAAGAACTAGTAGGTTTTACTGTAACTATGAGTGCAGCTCCAAACTTCTGGTTTGCTAGTCAAGATCACTTGAAATTTCACCTTGCAGAATACTTCTTTTTTGTTTTATATTCCCATTTCAGGCAAAAGTGTAGTGGGCTAATTAATAATTCATAAAATACTTGGCACAATAAAGTCATTTGCTTCCATGTCGGGTTATTTAAAATAATACCTGGGTTTAAATAACGCTTAGAATCCTGGGACTGATTTTTGAGACAGTGCAAAAGCTACAGTATCAAATCATTTTTACATCTCCTTGCGGGGATTGTGAAAGAGGATACTGCACCAGAAAGGCTTTTAATGAGATGTGTCCCTGAAAGGAAAAAGTAGATAGGCAAAATGATTTCACTTTGTGTCGCAGAATGTAATGATTTGAGCACCACATTAAGAAAAAAGACCCATTTGAATCAAATGTGAAGACAGTTGAACATCCTTTTGGGTTAAATGGTGTATAAATGGCCAAGGTTTTATTTTGTCACTAGTGTATGAACCGATGTAGAAAGAGCACAAAATAAAAGGATGTAATCTAATATCCAGGTGCAGAACTTTCCTGAAATGGTTTAGGTTTCCTCCTTATTCATGATTTGTAGCAGTCCTCTGAGAACATTAGTAACAACCTTTCTGAACTACTGATTACAGAGGGAGATGCTGTGCATGTTAACAGCTGGTCTTTACCCAAGAGAATGTACAACCAGACTGACAAGCAGAAAAAGAAGCAAGGCAAAGGAAGAAAGCAAGGTAACTGGGTTTGAGTGGAATGATAAAGATGCACTTGAACTAAAACCAGCTTAAGTAGATGACATTGCAATGGAAGAAGAGGGCAGGAAGAGAGTCATTTAAAGCATCTCTCACAGATTCCTTAATAGGCTTGGAAATGGGGAAAGTGGGAAGGTTATGTTGTGTTGGAATCTGCACAGTAAAAGAGATCTGAATGTTGTCTCCTAACTTTAAGGAGCATGCATGAGCTTTGTCCTCTGCTTGCTTGATTTGTTCTAGCATAGCTTTTTTCAAGTGAATGGAGTCACACTGCATTTACACCACTATAAAACTAAAAAGTAACCTAGATTGTTTCAGTCTCAGGTAAGACTACTTTTCTCTTTTGGAACTTCATCCAGAAATTCCTATAGTCCTTATTTTAACGATTTCCATGGTGTTTTGGTTTTTGTTTGTTTGGGTTTTACTTTTTTGTTTGGTTGGTTTTTTGTTTGTGTTTTTGTTTGGTTGGTTGGTTTTTCTTTATGAGAAAGTAGACAGTGAAGTGTGTTTATAAAGGCCCGTAAAATTATTGGTGTACTTAAAGGAATGAGATGGCATTACACTGTCTGAACTGATTTGGCATGACATAAAATCTAGGTTTTCCTAATAAAAATATTTGTATCATTATTCTCACAACAAAAATTAGTTAGAAATGTTGGCTTTAACAGAGTGTTTGAGAAGTATGGCACTAATTTACAGTGCTGCAACTATGTCAAGTGCCCAGTTAGTTACCCGTACGTTTAGTTGATGAATCTTGTCTGCAGCAAGATTTGGAATATTAATCAGTATAGGCAGAGGTATGCAAAAAGAAACCTCAAATATATTATATACGTTTACTATTAAATGTAATTTTAGTTTAAGATGATTGAGAGAATTTAATTTAATAATTTAGTTAGTTAGGGGCTTGCCTTTCTTTTCTACATGATTTGCTTTAGTCTCACTTCTTAAGAAACATTCGTGACCAGTTTCCCTTTCCCGCAGTATTAAAGAGCTTTTAGATCCACATCATTTTGGCGATGTCAGCTGCGTGTCACCTTTGTTCCTCTGGATGCTGATCTCCAAGCACCTTGATTTTGAAGTTTAGCCAGGGTAAGTGACCAGATTTTCCCAGCCCTGGAATGAGACCAGCAGGAGCTGATAATCTTTTGCTTCATAGAGAAACAAACACGGTGTCCTCCTTTGCATGGCCCCATGCATATATTCATATGGGACAATTTTGTCTAATTTGTTGTTTAGAAAAAAAAAACACAACAGAATTGCTATCAGTAGATCAGAAAACATTCATGCACCATTCCTGTGCACTGGGAAAAGAAAGGATGGACAGGATATACTTCTCATTCCTATACTTTTCAGTGCTATTCATCTTTTATCCTCAAACGTAGCTGGGAGAGTATTATGACAATGACTCTTCATGGTGGTGGAAGTCCTTTCTGTTTAGTACTGTAGATTGCCAGCCTTTCTGAATTGCAGCTGAAAGCATTTCCTTCAGCATAGTTCTCCTTATTACTGTTTTCCATCTTGTCAGTGCTGGCCTAAATAATTTTTAACTAGGAGAAAACAGACAGGGCAGTCGATTAAGTTTTTGAATTATCAGTTCCAGTTCATAATAATTATTCTGAGAAGCATTTAGCAGCTTAATAAGACAAGGATTTACCCATAAATGTCATTTCCATTTGTTTGTGTTATTTGAGACTGTTGTAACTGGCTGCTTAATCATCTGTGTCATGTAGGTGTATTATTAGCTCTCATTTTTACTCAGTCGCCATTAATGGCACAAAATGACTTTCCCATCATTTTTTCTTAGAATCCCAAGTATAAAACAAGATCAGTGACAGTTTTATCAGTGTTACATTAAGCTGCTCTTTGCCACTCATGGATCAATGTATTTCCGCCTCAGATTGGTCCCTGTTCTACATATGCTAATGCCACTCCACTGTCTCATTTGCCAAACAAATAACAGAGCTGTCTTTAATGCTGTGATTTTTTTTTTGTACTGGATTAGCTGCAGTATATTCGGTTTGCTGTTCTGATTTTACATAAAAAATAATAATAATAAAATGGCTTTCAGGTACCAAAGTATAAATAACCACAGTTATTTAAGAACTAAAGAAAATAGAATGGTATTTGAGTTATAAAATAAGTCATGGTTCTTGACTGAAAATTCAGCAGTGATTGAGGAGTTTAGAGGCAGTGAAGCACATTATTTCTGATTCCAGACCTACAGTGTGGCCACTTGGTTTCTTATTTGGGCTAAGTAATACAGTAAGGAGAAGATAGCAAATGTTTCTTAGTTACTTTGCTCTTTGATAAGTATGCACCTGACACAGGTTTGTAGTGAGAAAAATCAAGGTATACCTTATGTATCTATCAGCTTTAAAGGAATGAATTTCCATTTGCTGGCTAAAGAAAGCCAAAGCACCTAAGTATTTAACCAACAGTCCTGCTACAATCACTGCAAAATGAAAACTTTTGCTCTTTTTTTTCATCTTAGATGGGGATGAAGGCAAGCAGAAGGAGCAGCAACCAGTTTGCAATAGTCCAGTCATGAAAGTTGGCCAAAAAAGCCAGAAGTCCAACTGCACAGCCATTCCTGTAGCCTGGTAAGCCTTTTCTGGTTTGAAAGCAGTTCATGACAGTGTTTGCTGACCCTAGGCTAAATTTGAAAACATTACTGAGGAAAGATTGTGCTAAAAGGTTCTTGCAAATCAGTGCTTAAAAAAAAAAGTAAAAAAAAAAAAAAACAAGCTAAAAAGAACATTCAGCTCTCAAAACAGAGAGGGAGAAAAGGAAAGAGGCTGTTCAGGCAGGTTTTCACAGTCTATTAGCATTGCCAATCAACACAGAAGCTGTGAGAAGGTAAGGAAAGTGAGCTTGTAAAAAGTATATGGTATGACAGGAAGGTGAGAGAGTTAGAAGGCTAAGTGTGAGAGAGAGGTGGCTCTGAGAAGAGCAAAGGCTTTTGAAATAGGTGAATTCCTGAATCACAAATTAATCCAGCTAAAAAATAGCAATAGGGTCCATAAGAATGCAAACCCACGTTTCTGCAGTTGTTGTGGGTTTAGATTTTGTTCAAATCCAGCACATTTCCATCCAGCACATTGCTCAGGCTGCCATCTGAAGCATCCCTTCAGGTTTGAACTGTCATGTTGTCTCACACTGACACCACAGCAAAACAGTTCTGTGTATACATGGCTACCCTGCCTGGCATTACTAGGCAAGGTATCAGTGGTACTGGAAATACTTAAAAACCCAAACAAAAGCAAGTTAATCTCCAGTGTAGAGCTTATCTCTTGTCTGGGAAAGCTGGTGCCTTGCAACGTTTAATGGCATTAAAGATCACCTGGAATTCCTGAAAGGCGCAGCATACAGAAGCACATGCTCTCTCTGGGTAATTTCAGCATTTCTTATGACTTATTCAGAAGTACTTGTGACTAGTTATTAGGCTAAATACTTTGCTGTTCTGATCAAGGTTGGTATTTCTTTACCTGGCTGTACACATTGTAGTTCATTGAAAAGCCTAGCATTTCAAAAATAAAACGAAACCAGTGGCAAATGAAGCAGCTCCTGCAAAAAAAAAATGGAAAGCAGTGATTAATTTCAGACAACACAAAACCAAAGCCAACCAAACCAAACAAACAAAACCCCAAACAAAACAAAAAACCCAACCAACCCACCAAATGAATTTGTGTGCTGACCACATTCCTTCGAAAAATCTCTGTTAGTAGACTGGTAGATGTTACCAGGTCACCATCAGAGAAATGGGCTGTTTTCATCTGCTGAACTTTGGTAAAAACAAGAAACTTTAAATCAGATAATGGTAGGAGACTTTGTATTTTACAGATAGTCAAAATGTCCATTCACGGTGCTAATTTTCAGTAATATCTGACATTTGAAACAGATAAGCGGCATGGTAAAGATCAGCATAAGACAATGAAATGAAGTTAATAAACTCACATTTTCTGATGTTTATGTCATACTTAGTTTTGTCACGTTTTTCCATGGTGTCATGATTGTGTTTATCAGTATCTTTTTATTTTCTTTTTTCAGTAGAGCTAGAAAATTGTAAAATCCATAGTTATACGTAAAGGAAAAGAATTAGAGTTCTTTAAAGTATGAGGCAAGACACCAGTTAGCTTCTGCATTGGAACAGGTTGCCCAGAGAGAATGCGGTATCTCCATCACTGGAGATTTAAAACACTTGCCTGAGCAAGGCCTTCAGCAACCTGATCACACTTTGAGGCTGCTTTGGGCTTTCAGGCGTGCCTTCCAACTTTGAAACTTTTCCACTCATTTGAAGCATAAAATCTGGCTTCAAAATTTTGAACAGTGCTTCCTTTCTGTACTGCTCATTTGCTGAATTCTTTGAGAATTTGGGTTGTCATGCATAAGCTGTCATTGAACAGTTCTCAGTTAAACAGGTGGATAAGTAGCATGATCAAAGGAACACTTGTATTTGTGTATATTAATGAGGCTATAAAACACGGTGGAAAAGCTTTATGATAAGCCTATAATATACATCCAACAATAGTAATTTGTTTTTCTGTAAGACATGTATTACCATGATTTCATTAATTATTCATTATTAATTATATTAAACATTCCTTACTGTCTTTTCTAACAGGACTTGTGCTGTTCTGGGTTTGTTGCAGAGTGCTCTGAACTGTGAGAGGGTAGATTTGTATCATTTTTAAATTCAAGAAGTGGTACACTTCCTAGGAAGAAACATAATAAAGTAAATAATTCTGTTTTGCCAGAAAGATGAAAATTAGTTCCCCATTTTATTCAATACCAATTTGCTTCCAATTGTATATAATGTGAACCTTACAAAAATTTTTGAACCTGTTGGCATATCATACGTAAGCTCTGGAGTTTTCTCTGGCATGTCAAGAACACTGACAGCACCTCTCTGTAGATTTCATATCACTCATATTGTAATTCTTTAACTGTATCCCATCACATCAGCCTTCTTGTTGGAAATAATATTCTCTGGGTTAATAGAACAAGAAATTACCCTTGAGATATTAATTTTTCTATAAATTCTGTTGGTCAGTAATAATATGCTGACATTTCTGCTCAGAGAACTTGATGAAATCTTGTGGTTTTGAGCTATCCTTGAGAATCTCTCCTCGGAATTGTGCACACTGTAGCAGAAGATATTGGAGTTCTCATGTGATGTTGTCATGTTAAATTCATTAGAAGTACCCAGAAATTGAAATTTTGTAGACCACAGAAGAGGATGAAATATGAACGTCTGTACTAGAGAGGAAAGAGGTGAGTGGAAAGAAAGACAAAGATGACTTGGTTCTGCCTGGTTTTTGCCCTTCTTGATCTTACACTGTCAGTACAGATAGTGAAGAGCAGTGAGCCTTCTTTCTTTCTTTCTGTCCCCCATTTTGGATCAGTCTCAATCTTCTTTCACTCCAGTTTTTACAAAGTGTTTTATTATGGTTTAACTTTGCAGTATTTGTTGTTAGTTTGTCAGTTGAATTTCAATCTGAATAATTCTAACAATTACAATAAGAGCTATTTGGTTCCTACAAAAAACCCCAAAACTTTCTTTATTCAAACTTTACATTAGTTATATTTCTTTATCTTAGTGCTGTATTCTCAAAGTCTCAGGTGTATTCAAGTGAACAAGGTAGGATCCATCAGTGTAAAGCAAAGATGTCTGTACATCAAGTTTGGACTTTAGTCTCTCATGCAGATTATTCATTTTTTTTCAGAGTTAGAGGTCTAACGTAGGCCAGCTTGATTGTATCACTCCATGAACTATTAGGGAATGATCAGGATAGGTAGTAGCTCTCAGAAGTTAGGTGAGGTAGATACTTCTCCTGCCCTTAACGAATAGGAGCTAAAACAATGCTCATACAAAGAATTCATCAAGATAAGCAGAAATTTTACCCTAATTTAAGCTAAACTGTTTTTCAAATGTTGCCTTGACGTCCAAACTAGATCCCAAGACACAAGATAAATGGTTCACAGGTTCAGACTTAGTTATGAGAGCCCTGAGCCCTTGTTGGGTTCTGTTTCTGGCCTTCTTATCTGAATAGTCCTGCCTCAGTGTGCCAGCTACCAAACTCTTTTTCATTACAGAATGGTCTAGCATGAAGCCTGGCAATTTCTAAAGTACTGATTGCATTGCAGGTTGTCTTTTTAAAGGGCAAATAACTTTGAGGGCAGAATGAAAGATAGAGAGCTGTCTTCCAGTGACACAGCTGCATCCAGAGCCTTTGTTGAGATTAGTCAGAGGAAGACTTGAAAGTTGAGAAAAGCAAGACCTCATCACTTTTCCAAGGCTCTAACACCTGGCGGATGCATTATAAAATGTGCAGAATATGTTCTCAGTTGTACGTCCTATGTGGAAAAGATTGCTGTTTCTCTGTTATTTTTCTTTGTTATTGTAAGAATTTCTACTATCAACAATAATGTAATATCATTTCAGAGTACAAGATGGAAAAGCATTAAGGTTTCTAAGAAGACTGAAAACTGGTTTAATTACTAGTTACTGAATTACTTGACATTGGTTTTTTTTCTTCAAAGTTTCCAGTGTTTGTTTTTTCCTTTTTTGCAGCTTATGAGGAAGGGCAGATACCATGCACCAGTTTATTATTCTTTAGCCAATAGCTTAAGCGGCTTGGAATGCTCCTATTGAGAATAAATTCATTAATGATTATTGCTTAGATAAAGTAATATTTTTCCCTTTAAGCTTGTGGTTGGAAGTATGTTAACTTTTGCTTGAGGAAGTGTCACTGCATTTAAAATGAAATAATATTATTGGTTTTTGAAATGGCATATACTGTGATTAAGAAAAATCATCTTTGTAAATATTAGATTGGGACTGGCTGGGAATGAAAAACATCAGTATCCAGGTTTGGGGTTTTTTCCTTCTTTGTACACTGTGAAGGAGCACATTCCATCTGGTGGCAGCTGGGCTTTGTTTCTAGTGGGGTAAGTGAGCTCTGGTTGGCTTTGCAATAAGTATGTTTTTGTGTATATCCTGGGTGGGTAACTGAAATTTGTTAAATACTGTGTGATGCTAAAATATATTTGTTATTAGCCAATGAACTGCATGTTTTCACCATGCAGACTCAAAAGCCTATTGCAACTATAGGTTCACTGGTGAAAGAGTTTTGATTAGTAAGATAGTCACTTGGTGGTGAAATTAGTTTTGTTATATTTTACTCACAGTAGTCAGCCTTTCAGGATTAGGCAAGGCTCAGTCTAATGGACAGTATCCAGTTTTTTAAAGGAAAAGTGACAAGAAATATAAAGAGGAGTCAGAAGTTTTATGAGCATTTAGTCAAACTAAGTTAAAAACAAGGAGAGAGAAATGAGCTGGGTGAACTGTGATTTCTTCTGTGCAGCTGCTTGGGTTCAAGTAGCATACAAACAAAATACTTCATTATTGTATGTCAGAGGCAGAGGCTTAGATATTAGAATGCTTCTTCCAGTAACGTCGTTATAGAAGCTGTAAACTGAAATGGAAGAAAAGGTTAAAAGTTTCTATGTAGGTTTTTTGACTGGGCACACAGCAAAATCTGAAATTTCAGTAAAAGCTCAAGATGCCATTAGGGAAAATATGTTGAGAGTTTAATTGTCTTTTTTATTTTGATGAGAATACTAATACAAGGTTTGACATGATTAAAAGGCAAAATAGTCTTTGAGTTTTGAAACCTGCAATAGTATGTTAGATGCCCTTTCTGAGACATGGGCTGTTGTGCCTTGGCCATCTCCAAGGAGATGCAGGCATCATTCTATGTTTTATTCTTTTCCCTCTGTAAAGTGATGTATCTTATAGCTCTCAAGTGTAAACGAGTACAATGGCCTGTCCTTTTCTAAGATACGAAATACATTGCTTTTGCAAATACAAGACAGGATAAGTATCTAGTGAGACACCCAGGATTGCTGAAATCTTAAAAAACCCCACAATTCTACCATTGTGAACAGTCCTTTTAAAAAAATACAGCTATGAAGCTGCTTGCTACATCACATTTCATGCGGTATTACTAGAGGCCTCCCTTGTCATTCCATTTATTAGTTCAGAAATAACTAGTATATGAAATTCATTTCATGACTACTATTTGCCACCAGTATATTTAATTCCCTATGATTGCTACAATTCATTTGTAGGACATTTTAATTTAAATGTTATTGAAACTTGCTCTTGACACTAAAGTACTTGAGATTCTCAATTCTGTTCAGTGCATGATGGTATTTCTCAGTTTCTTTTCCAATTCAAAAAACACTCTCAACTCTAGGCAGAGGAGCACTAAATGATAAGGGAGGAAAGCATCTTCTTTAGAAAAAAATCCTGCTATTTGATCGTGGCACAAACATTTCAGTGAGTTTCCTGCTGTAAAACAGGCACCACATCATCTTGGTGCTGAGAGACCGAGTACCTCTGTCCTATGAAAATTCTAACGCATTGCATTCATAATCTTCCTTCAAAAAATAAACAGGAATCTTTACTGCAAAAAAACCCAAAAGAACCAACCAAAAAACCAACCAACCAACCAAAAACCCCAAAACAGCAACAGAAAGCATCCTGTGCAAAAATCTGTACGTTAACTGTTCTTTCTGCTGATTTCAGGGTTCATAGCATCTTACC